>BLKR01003115.1:0-160521 GCA_011170035.1 Teleogryllus occipitalis
AGCCATTTTCAATAAAATGAATCTCTCAATCAACACTTAATAATTTACGAACCAAAAAAGAAAGAGGAATCGACCAAGAGTAGTTTTACTTACCAGGTATGATATTATTTCATGTTGAAAATACTGAAACAGCTATATAACATAACTGAAATTGTACAACGAAAGTTTACGTTTGAATTACAAAAACACTAAATCACCCGTCTAATTGCATCAAACTGCTGGATCACGCAAAGATGTTGTGTAGCCCGTAGCGTGCGCTACGTTGTTGTGGCATCAGCGCCTCCCCGGGCCCTGAGTCACCCGGCCCGCTGGGGTCGCCTGTGGCCTGCATTCTTTTCGTGCGCGCGCCCTTTGTAGGGGGCGCGGCGCGGGGAGAAAACTGCTTATATTTCCCATCCTTCTTTTTGATCTGGGCTTTGGACCGGCACTGGCGAAGTTAGAAATATTTTGAAAAAATTTATTTATAAATTATTTTTTTAAATGTTTTTTTTTTAAGTTAAGGCAGTAAGTGATTTAATATGTGTACACACGACGTTTTGCCATGATCCAATATCCGCAAATCAAAACGCCGAAATACAAAGCCGAAAATCGAGATAAAATATTATATAATAAGCCGTAATGCAGAATTCAGTGTCAAAAATCGTGTCCAGAAGAGAAGCCAGAGTTCAAATATATATATATATATATATATATATATATATATATATATATATATATATATGTGTGTGTGTGTGTGTGTGTGTGTGTGTGTGTGTGTGTGTGTGTGTGTGTGTGTGTGTGTGTGTGTGTGTGTGTGTGTGTGTGTGTGTGTGTGTGTGTGTGTGAAATAAGAAAATAACAGAAATCCAGAGAAAGCAACCAAAATCAAAGCCCAAGTCAAATGTAATAATACTTCAGAAAAACGCGAACGCACAGCAAGAAATCTCAACACAAAGTGAGGCACAAAAAACAGGATGGGTAGATTTTGCACAGAGATTTTTATTGCCCCAGTACCCTCCTTGGTGGAGGGTGCTGGAGCCATATAATTTCGCATGTTTTGACCTGCGCGCGGTCCAAGTACCGAGCGACTCCCTCTGTCAGTCAACGCCGGCCGGCCGGCCGCCGGCCTCCGCCGCGTGCGCCGGATATTTCCGCCGTGTTTTTTCGTGCGCCGGATATTTCCGGCATTAGCACTCATGGCACGACCGACCCGCGCCGGATATATCCGGCATTAGCACTGAAAGGGGTAGGTAGCTGTATACAGTAGAGCCGTCTTTTGGAACTATAGTAAAAATACCTGTAATGACCCTGAGAGCAGTAGAAATGGTATATCAAGGGGCCCATGCGTCAATGTACCTCAGTTCCCCCTGTGTAGTATTGGACAAAAGTGTTCTTGGCCATTTGAGACGTATGCCTTCTCGCCGAACGCACGCCACAGAAGCACAGTGGAATGAAATGCCTAAAAGTGGTTAAAATTCAATACTTCTTTCTTCTTCTTCTTCTTCTTCTTCTTCTTCTTCTTCTTCTTCTTCTTCTTCTTCTTCACTTCCAGGAGTTGGCAATGTGCCTGTTCCGTCTTCACAATATTCTTCCTTCTTTCTTCTCTTTCATCATTATTATCAACGGAAATATTATTGCCACCTTTTCTTAGATCTTCCGACATCTTTTCCAGTGGGTCGATAGAGCAATGCCAGATTCGACTGGCGTCCATTCTTTGTATGTTGTCTCCAAGAATCTTTATAATTTTCTATTTCTTCATTTATTTTATAAATGCCCAGATCTTTTCGGATATCTTCATTTCTTATGAGATCATCTTTGGTGCAGACTTTAACTTTCCAGAGTAATCTCATTTCAGCTGCTTGGATTTTACTTTTGTCTCTCTCTTTAATTATCCATGATACACTGCCATACAAAATAACAGGGACAGCCATTGTCTTGTAAAATTTGATTTTTGTTTCTTTCCGTGTTTTATTATGGAGAGTTCCGTTTATTAACCCACATATTGATTGAAATCTATTGGTTTTATTTTCAATGTTCCTATCGACGACTTAACGTATTTCACATCCAAGATAGTTAAAATGTGAAACTTTTTTTAATTAGTTTATTTTTGGTGGCATCAACTACAAATGTCATTAGCGACCGCACCAATTACAATATCTAATAGGGGAGAACGGGGTAATCACGGTCAGCGGGTAATGACGGTCAGAGTGTTTTCTGATCCTTTGTTGTTCACACAAGCATGAGGAACGATCTGCCATCTAGCGGTATCATTTGATACTACGTTGGAATCCATTTTGAAGCATTCGGTTGCTAAGCGCGGTGCTGGGAGACTGTTTTCGTATTTCAGTGTTATTCATCTAATTTTTTCGTAGAATATTTTAAGATCGTGATTTGAATTTTTAGCTGTTGTTTCCAAGAAAACTCTCCTGTGAAAGGTAAGTGGTATCAGGCAGCTAAATATTGTGCGAATTCTATCATACACAAGATACGTTTCATACAACAAGATATTTTCCCGCGTGTTGTCATGTAGGGCAATGGCGGTCAGTTGACCGCCATTACCCCATTATAAATTCTCCGTTATCTATTGGTTTGATATTACTTTCAGATGCCAAGAAATTGGAAAAGAAAAACTGAAAAAGCGCAATGGACTGCAGAAGACTTTTCCAATGCTGTTGCGTGTGTGGAAAAAGGTGTCAGTCAAAGGCAAGCTGCTAAAACGTATGGAATACCTTTTAGTACTTTCCAGCAAAGACTGAAGAATTTAGCGGTGGGTGGTCCCTCAATGGGAAGAAAACCTGTATTTACACAGGAACAAGAAGCAACTATAGTTGCAAATGTTGGGACCTTAGCTAACCTGTACTATGGATTAACTCCTTTGCAGCTTCGGAAATTGGTTTTCGAATACGCTGAAAAGCTACAAATAGATCACACATTCAATAAAACAAAGCGTCTTGCTGGAAAGGATTGGCTAGAAGGTTTCCTGAAAAGAAATCCTACCATTTCAGTGCGAAAACCTGAGTCTATAAGTATGAATAGGCTAAGAGGTTTTAACAGAGACGAGGTTAACATCTTTTTTGTTAATCTGGAGAAAGTAATGGGGAAATATAGATTCCCTCCTCACAAAATTTATAATGTGGATGAGACAGGGATCACAACTGTGCAAGAGACCGGAAAAATAATTGCACCAAAAGGACAGAAGAGAATTGGAGCCGTGACATCAGGGGAGAGAGGCAAAACAACAACAGTTATTTGTTGCTTGAATGCGGCTGGTGGCTACATTCCTCCCATGTTCATTTATGCTCGACAAAGGATGACTCCTAATCTCGAGACCAATGGATGTCCTGGAGCACTTTATACCTGCTCAGTAAATGGATGGTCCAATGAAGCACTGTTTCTTGTTTGGCTACAACATTTCAAAACACATGCAAAACCCAGTAAAGAAGAGCCAGTTCTTCTCATTCTGGACAATCATGGAAGTCACATCACTTTGGAAGCATATAACTTTTGTCGTGACAACAATATTGTAATGCTATCTCTACCCCCACATTCTTCACATCGCTTACAACCTTTGGATGTTGCGTTCTTTGGTCCATTAAAACGGGCATTCAACAGAGAGTGTGATCTACTTATGAAGAGCAAACCTGGCGAACACATCACAGTTTATAATTTGGCTGAGCTCTTCAAGAAGGCATATTCTACTGTTGCAACTATTGCAAAAGGAATATCTGGCTTTCAATCCACTGGCATCCATCCAATAAATCCGGAAGTATTTTCAAATGAAGACTTTTCATTTGATAATGGAAATGAAGAGGAACTTGGCAAGACGCCAACTGAAGATCCTGTGAATGGAGAGGTTTCCTTTCAAGAAGTGTCACCAATTCCACAAATACGTAGATCTTCAAAAAACACAGCAAGAAAGCAACACTCTACTATATTGACAGAATCACCACAGAAAGTCATGCTGGAAGAAAAACGAGCAAGAATGCTCCAACGCCAGCAAAAAAAAGTGTAAAACGCAGAATTTCTGATAAGTTCAATGTTGGAAAAGTTAGTAGGCCCAGTAAGAGAGACAAGTTGCAGGACGATTCTTCAGAGTCTGATGTAGATCTAAACAACCTCTGCCAGGACTCTTCTGATGGGGGCTGGGAGGAAATGAGCAACTATGATGAAAGTGATGGTGAATCTACACAACACAATTTCAAACTTGAAAAAAAACAATATTAATGAACAATGATTTTGTTGTTGTTACAGTTTCAAATGAAAAAACTGAGAAAAAGTTTGTGGCTCAGGTATTAAATGTGGAAAAAAATATAAAAGTAAAATTTATGCGTGCATACCGATGCCACAAGGATATTTTTGTGTTTCCAGATGTGGATGATATTAGTGTTGTATCAAAAGCTGACATCACTGGTAAACTTCCTTGCTTTGAACATTTGAGATATGGAAAAATTAGGTTCATGTAATGTATTTTGGTGACATGTCATGCTATTTTTTTAGACTAATGTTTTTCAGCATTAAATATATAAGATATAACAAAAAATGGATTATTGTTTAAAAATCCCCTCCTTGACCGTGATTGCCCGCTCCTCTGACCGTCATTACCCACCCCTTGGGGTAATGGGAGTCAATGTTGTATTTGAAAAAAACCTTTCATTAATTTGTAACTATTAAGATAAAAGCACCCAAAGTCTCAGTTAACAAAGATTTTTAAATAATTGTTAGATTACAACCAAAAGCATTGAAATATATTAGTATTAATAGAAGTAACTACTGATATTTCTTAGGTGACCGTGATTCCCCCATTCTCCCCTAATACTCACCGGGAGCGGTAGCTCAGTGCATGAGCTG
Source organism: Teleogryllus occipitalis (assembly GCA_011170035.1). Taxonomy (NCBI): domain Eukaryota; kingdom Metazoa; phylum Arthropoda; class Insecta; order Orthoptera; family Gryllidae; genus Teleogryllus; species Teleogryllus occipitalis. The sequence goes on from BLKR01003115.1 coordinate 4,828, forward strand.
ATGTCACTGCAGCGCCTCTGACAGGGAGGTCCTAGGTTCGAGTTCTCACGGCGGCAGGATTTTCGACACTAGCTTTTCAGCTAGGTCGAATTCAGTCGCTGCCAGGAGGAGAATTCTAGCGGTCGGCTGCTCTGGTCGGTAGTTTTCCGGGGTTTCTCCGATCAACACCAGGCGAATGCCGGAGCAGTACTCTACCAAACGGGCCACGGACCGCGCGCGATCTGCCCGTCCTCTTCGTTGTCCTACCCTCTCTCCCTTACACACACACTTACACTAACATGCACTACACTACCATATATTCCGGGAGACCGGTCGGGAGACCGATAAAAAACCATGCACTATACTAACGGGACTAATGACCAAAGCAGTTGACGCACCCGGAAAAACGAAAACACCACCACCACCAGTTCTAATACTCCTCATTGTTCATTACCTAAGCAAAATCTTAAGTTCTGTTAAAATATTCGCATATAAATTCACCAAGTTATCATCGGGTTCCTATCATCGGAGACTAAGTTCGATTATCATTGTCCGCTTAATAAAATTTATGAGTCCCACTTTTGGCATTCGCTGTTCACTTCGTATAAAACAATTTCTGAGTTCTTTCTTTTGAATTCTAACAACGACAAATCACTACGTCCGAACTCGCGTAAATTTTCTATGTTCAAGTAAACTGCTATATATCTAGCACCCTGATCCCATCGCTATCGTGTCGAGAGCTCGAATGAATATTTTTGTATCCTACTTCAACATGTCAACTTTCTTCATCTTTTACTCTCTTGTTTCAAAACAAAATTATGCGATCTACCTCGCGGCGTCATCTACGTAATTATTTTTGACCAATAACTCACTTTTTCACATTCCCGTCACATATTTTGTACAGTATTATGTATTTTACTCATTTTGCTTATTTTACAATTTTTTACAAATCTACCAATTTTCTTGAAATTTTTTCCGAAAACATATTTGGTTAATTTTGAAAAAAATTTCTCTCAAATTTGTTGTGATTTTTTTTTTAGCAGTAACCATATTTTGTCTTATACCCATTCAGAAATGCCTAAAGATATAGAAGAGAGTGCTTAAGGCTAAATGTACCGACACTAGTTCCATTTGTCGCCACCACGTGGCAGCACCAAAATAAGCAAAATTTACTAGACCGATAACGTCTGAACAAATTGTCCGATTTTCGATCTGTAAACGGCGTTGGACTCCTTTTTAAAATAGAATTCACGCTACGATGCCGTTTTTTCAAAAAATATTTCCAAAAAATTTTTTTAAATGATTTCTCATAGTTCCGGGAAGAATTTAAAAAATGTTATACACTACTAGTCAAACGTAGCATACCAGTCACTGATAAACCTCATATTAGGGAATCAGAATGCAAACGTATTAAATCGGCGATCCTCATCTAGGTGTCGAGAATAGGGATGCAACATTGATGTTGATATTTTCAAAAGATAGATTTTGTATAGACACATGAACATATTTCGTAAAAAAATGAAACATTTATAAAACCTGATGTTTATTATCGATGTGCTTGATGAGTTGTTGTGAATGAAAAGAACCGATAATCACAATTTTATAAAAAAGTTAAAATATGAAATAATATTGCATTATACCACTGTCAATACGTGTTCGAATAAAGCGAGACTATCTTCAGCCCAAGAAATGACCCCATTTTTCTGGCATTTCCTACGTATGTCCTACCGTACGCAGAGAGGCGGCCAACGCAAGCACTCTAGGTGTAAGGTCTCTGTACCCATTTGAGGAAGTTGTGACTCCATAAGATGACCCTGGGCGATAGTTTTCAGGCTTAGTTTCGCTGTTATTCTTTTTACTTTCTTTTGCCGTTTTGTCTAAATCGTAATTATAAATTAACAATCACGGCCACTGTCAAAACAAATTATCTTCCGCACGAACTTGATCGATGTTTCTAAACCAGGTTTTTGAAAGATGTTTTAATTTTGAACATTGATATTTGCATTTGTATTACTTGAGCATCATTCCTTCGCTTTTCTTGCTATCCGAAACTGGGAAGGGACGCGCCGATAATTCAGCGAGTTCTTCCTTAATAATGGCAGAATGTACGCATGAAAGACGGGTATCAAACACACTGTTCAGTGCGATGATGTCTGTTTGTCGGCTCCAATCCCGGTCAAGCAGCGGCTGTGAGCATCTCTCCTTTCATCTGCAGGTCCCAATTCTTCGCGGGTTTAAACGCGCAGAGAAATAGTACTAGAACATAGATCGCAAGCCATCCCTTGTTAGAACTATCTGGATATACACAGCAATAGGATGCTAGCAATTTGTTCATTGCTCACTCGGACTCGAACTGACTTTTTCCTTTTGTTTGTGATATTGTGTATTAGTTATTCAATTGTGCCACTTACACCCTTTTCTTCCACTTCATTCTATCATTCCAAGCATAATGTCCTTTTCTAGAGATTTTGTTCGACTCATAGTATGTCCAAAACATTTTATTTTCCATTTTTTGGCTTTGACTTTTAGAGAAAGTTCTGTTTTCTTTTCAAAATTTCGGCATTTATCTTCTTGCCCTCCCATTGTACGTTTAATATTTTCTTCCGTGTCCATACTTCAAAAGCATCTTCCTTTTTTCGGCCTATCTCCATGTTCAGCTTTGACACCCACACAACAGGATTAGAAATACCATTTTCTCGATTATTTGGATTTTGGTCTTACGCAAGGCTTGATTTCTGACGGAACACGATGGAACGGCGTTCCTGTATCTCGCTGATAATTATTAGATTATATTATAAATATATAATTATTTCTATTAAATTAATAAATCATTTTGAGCGCGTTCCGGGACCTAAAATTTTAGAAATCAATCACTTGATATGCGTGCATATTTTATGAATATGTGTAATTTTCTTTCCGCTGCTTTTTCTAAAATTATTCCTGTCTTTAGTTTTTCTGTACAGTATCCAGAATTTGTTATTGTAATTCATAAGTATTTAACTTCGCCTGCCATGTATATCACTTCTCCGTTGATGTTCAGGCTTCCTTTTTTACCAGTTGACATAAATGTTGTTTTCTTTAAATGTAAGTTCATAGAATATTTAAATTTTATATTAATAATATATTTAGCTATCATTATTACATAATTCAGAATTAAGTACAAATAAAACATCTGTATAATTTTCATGACATAACATTTTGGCGTTTTCTCGAAAAGGAGTAAAGTGGACATGTCACGTTTTGAATGTTTGCTTCTCATTTCGCGCTTCTTTCTATCCAAGCCCAGCGCCGCCAGGGCACGCGCTCAAGTGTAGTCACCCTTCTGAGCTGGAAGCAGGGTCGCACCTCTGGCACACTGCTGTTCTGATAGCTGACCTCTGCGGACATCTCGCCGCGTTCTTCGGCGGGCTGCGTGCTACACTAGGGTAATTCGATATGTCCAAGCGTAGGAAGAGGGCGGTGAGCAGTTTTCAGTGGGCGAGAACATTGTGCAGTGACGAAGTGGAGATTATATTTACTAAACAAGAATTAGTGGAATCATTCGCGTTTCCTTAATTATTAGTAACCGAGTATTATATATGAACAAAATAGTAATTCAAACAATAACAATTATAAAAGTATATTAGTTTAATAAACATTTTGTGAGATATTATTAACTAAAATAACTTATTTAGTCGACATTTATGGATGGTAAGCTATTGTTTTTCATTGAAAATACAGGTATAATACCCTTATAACCTTTATGGACGTCCATACCGTTATAGACGTCCTATAGAGGTATTTTACCGGTATAAAAAAGCATAGGTATTTGAAAAAGGTATGTAAAATATGTATTTTACCGGTATTTAATACCTTTTCGGTCCCTGCCTATTCCTCATTGCCAGTTTATACTCCCTGGTCATATTTCGAATGACCCGGAACATTTCTTTAGCTCTCCTTTTGTTGTTATGTTCTTCCACTTCTTTGCATTTTTCTTTTTTTATTTATTTATTTAACGTAAAAAAAAACTTAAAAACTGCGTATGACGTGCTATATTTCTTGAAGAAACTTTTGTTTATCTTGTCTTGGTCTACGCTGGAATACCTTGCTGAGTTCTCTGACTTTTATCCTTTGCTCTCTTAGCAGAGAAATATAATACTTGAAAAGAACGAAACATTAGGACATTATTATTATTATTATTATTATTATTATTATTATTATTATTATTATTATTATTATTAATAATAATAATAATAATAATAATAATAATAATAATAATAATAATAATAATAATAATAATAATAATAATAATAATAATAATCACGCGAATGGAGAGGAATCGAAGGTAAAGTGTATATACTCGTACTATATAATCCTTCGAATCTTCACTTCGATGACTGTTTCCAAGATTTATAACAATTGTGAGACTCCATCTTTATATTTCATGGTGAAAATCTTGAAATATCTCTACAGGTCTGATTCAGTTTGCCCATTGTGAAACCATGGAGCAGGTTGTTACTCTAGGCACCGGGCCCCAGGCCGCAGACCGCCGGGTTTGACCGTTCGGCCGCGTCGAGGGATCCCCCACAAGGTTCGGGTGACGCAACTAGGGGGCTCAGGTACTTTTTCCGAAATTTCACTTTACGCCGCTCCTATTCATCCGATTTGCATGATTGACACGGCGTTGGATTCAGGAAGCAAGTCGTCATCGCGCTATAAGCCCACATTTTTTAATTTCTTCCCGGAACTATGAGAAATCATTTAAAATTTTTTTTTGAAATATTTTTTTTAAAAACGGCATCGTAGCGTGAATTCTATTTTAAAAAGGAGTCCAACGCCGTTTACAGATTGAAAATCGGACAATTTGTTCAGACGTTATCGATCTAGTAAATTCCGTGTGATAGTGCTGCGATCTATTGATTTTTCCTATAAGTATTTTTCGGTGCATTTAGCCTTAAAGGTTCTCTGCTCTTTGAGTTTTCTACGCGCGTACCATCGTTTGTCATTGCTGACAGAGATAAATATATTCTCTTACACAGACAGTAAGCAGAGAAAGTATTTATTTATAAATTCGATTTAATGAATATTTTATTGACGGAATTTCAAATTGTGAACATTTTATTTTCTTTCTCTTCTCGATCCTCTTCTCAAGCTAAGAAGAGTTACGTACTAGTGCACCGGAAAACTCTTATTGCCGGACCCTGATAACGTAAAAGTGGATAAATCCTCTTGCTATATAATAAATTACTTCTAACTCGTGGTGTAGCGAAAATGCATGTTTTATGGTTCCTTGATACCTAAAAATCGATTGACGCCAAAACGTGTCTGTTCGTCTGTGGTCAACGGTAACGCCTAAACCGTTCTGCCGATTTTCTCCAAAATTGATATTCACCTATCTACCTTAAAGAACTAGAGCCTTTGGGAGTTTTAAACGGATATTTTGATTTTCGTGGGATACTTTATATTAAGCCTCAAAACCATTTTCAAAATCTTCTCAAAACGTCACCAAATTATTTGATTAAATTTTGTCCTCGGGTAGCGTACAAAGCGTAAAAGAAATGTGCAAGTATGGTATTTGTTGACATCCCTTATTTTTAGAAAATTGCAAACGTGCAATTTTTTGGGGCGTCTTCCTACAAGTATAATATTGACGATATATCTTTTCCTTACTGAAATCTATTCTGACAGATCTGGAAGTAAGATCATGTACAATTTCTGAAAAATAGGAGTAGTTTTCGTGCAATTCGGGGCGAACTATAGGCAATTAAAACAGTTGTATCTTTTTCTGAAAAAGAGCTCCAATTTTTTTGTTTAAAGACGACAAAAAATTGCGCTAGTCCAATTTTTGCCCAACTCGCCGTATTTTCGAAGATTGCGAAGGTCATGTACAGTTTATTGCAAAACCGCGTTGTTTTAGAATAATTTGGGAATGAAATTGATGTATATATTAAAAAAATTCTCAAAAACCACTACAATTTTTTTCCACGGATAGAAGGGACGCTTAAAAGAATTCCCATTTTCGTTGAACTCTATAAATTTTCGAAAATTGCAAATTTAGAAATAATGCCAGAAAGAATGTGATGTTCTATGATCGCTAGCGTGAAATCTATCAAGGGGACAAACGCCGTTTTGAGACCAAAAATCGAGTCGCAAGATAAAAGAGCTCGTGCGTAATCTCGGCTCATTCTTTCTGGTAGTGGAATGATAACAGAAGATCTTAGAAGTAAAATGTATGTAAAATAAGATGTTAGGATATGGAATATTGGTGATATCTACACAATTAGTTCAATTTTCTTTTTGAAATCAGTTTCCAAATCGGAAACGATATTTTGAGTAATGCCTCAAATAATTTTTTGATGGTATTCGAAGGAAGACGGAAATATGTGAACGAGATATATACCTACAAAATACGACTATTACAGATGATACGAGACCGTTTGGTTGTGTTACAGCATCACTAGTTTTATAAGTGGAGAAAAATATATTGAGATTGAAAGGGCCGAAAGCATAAACCGACTGCCTGGCTTGCCTACCTAAAAGTTCGGCCTCCTTTCGCGCCGCAGGCCGCCGGGTTTGGCCGTTCGGATGAGTGGAGGGAGGGCCCACAAGGGTCGGGTGACGCATCGGTGTGGAGCGGTGAAGGGGGGAGGTGTTTTTCAAATTTCACTTTACGCCGTTCCTATTCATTCGCTTTGCATGATTGACACGGCGATGGATTCGGAAAACACGTCGTCATCGCGCTATAAGCCCACATTTTTTAATTTCTTCCCGAAACAATGAGAATTTTTTTTAATTTAAAATCTTTTTTGAAAAAACGGTTTCGTAGCGTAAATTCTATTTTAAAAAGGAGTCCAATGCCGTTTACAGATCGAAAATCCGACCATTTATTCATACGTTATCGGTGTAGTAAATTCCCTGTGATAGTACTGCGATCTATTGATTTTTCGTATAAGTATTTATCGGTACATTTTTAGCCTTAATTGTTTTTGTTGTAATTTAGCCTTAAGTGTCAACTATGAATTCGGCCCTAGGTGAACTTTGTATTTCAGCAAAAAGTAAAATAAAATAAAAATGGATCCGTTTTTGAGAAATGTTTAGATATTTTTAGAAAAACTTGACAATTTGACTCAAAATTATTTAATATCACCACATTTTGAAACACATTTCGTCCTTAAATATCTATTTTTTTAAAATCTAATTTAAATTAAATCTTTTTTAAAAGATTAAATTTTTTAATTAAATCTTTTTAAAATTTAATTTATTAAGAAGAAACTAGTACTTAGCTTTTAATAAAGAAGTTGTAGGAAAGAGTAAACAAAATGGAACTTTTGATTTTCGGAAATTCAGAGGTTTTAATTGAAATCGGCCGTATACCATAGTTTAAATTCATTGTCCTCTATTCCACCCAAAAAGTTGGAGCAAAGTTCCACGAATTCATGTCTACACATAAAAAGAATTGGCCGCGCAGTGTGATCGTTCTTAATAATTTTGGAGAATATCTTGTGTGCAGTTTAGGCTGTGTTGTTCACGCGTTCAAGTGTTGTTCACGGATTGATGTTTTATAAAAAATAAATTTAAAAAAACATTTGTTTGGTAACAAGGATCCCAAAAATATGTACTTCCGTCACAATCTTACATCAATTTTTGCTCCAATACTTAACTATTTCTACAACGTTTATGATTAAGTTCTAGCAAGAGTGTGCTGCGTTGCCGTATGTGTCACGTCGAAAATGAACCACGGGGAAATGCACGAGGTATAAATGATCGTGTATACTTCGTGGTGAAATGACTATACTATGGATGAACCACATCTGACCACAACAAGAGGTGGTTGTGATCGGGATTTGCATTCGAGAGCGCGCGTGTGAGGGCAGGGAGAGGGTGTAAAAGGTGTAAGAGGAGAGATGATACATTTGAAGTAAAAATGCTCTCGCTGGTTCATAATATGGGTCCCCTTTTGCCTGATTTATTGTGGCATTTTGTGATATCCTGTGGTTCCAAATCCAAGTGAATTGACGCACCGAAACTACAAATTGTGCTGCTTTTTGTTTTAATGTATTATTAGAAGTTTGAAACTTTCAGGTTATGTTGCTGTTTTTAATATGCATTTTCAGTATTTTGTAAACACACTTAATTGTTCAAGTGAAAGCCTTTCGTGGCATTTTCTACGTTTTGATTTTTCTGTAGTAGAGTGCGTTTGTTATTTCTTACACTAGCAATGATTCATTTGTTTTGGCCAGTGTGTGGTGAACTGAAAGGACTTTTAACAAAAATATTTTTTTAATTGTGAGGAGTGGCCCAAGAATTGCATTTACAAATCTGCATCTACTAGGTATTTATCCAAATTAATTAAGTGAAGTATATTATGTCACATTTTCTGATTATTTTCAATATTTGTGGATTATATTTATTGCATTGGTTATGAATAATGTGATCATTTTGTCAGATATGTACTGCAAAATTTAATAACCTTTTTTTATGAATTATATTTCAGTGTGACTTTTTGAGTTCATCATGTCTCAAGCATTACTTGCTTACACATTACCAAATGGAGCACAAGTTTTGATTCCAGCACTGGATGCAAAAGGGGGTGAATACATACCATTAGTTCTGTTAGGTGACAGAACAGGCAAGTCAAATTTGATGAGTTACTTAGATTAAGTTTTGTAATGTGTGTATGTACATATTGTTATTTATGTATTGTTAATTATCTGTTTCAATAGATCCTTTATTTGAAGCTAATAGTGCTGCTAGTATATTTTTATCTGGAATGCAAATGGAAAGTGATGATTTAGACAATGTTATGGATTCCGCGTGCAGTTCAGAAACTAATGACATTCAAGATAACCTTGATTCAAACAATTTTGGCCATTCCTATCCTGATAAACAAGACATATTTGGTGGAGCTGTAATTGTCAATTCAGAACTAAGTGAATTTGTTGAAATGCACAGATCCAAGAATGACTTGAAAGATTGTGATATCAACATGAAAAATTATAGTGAAGAAAGAATATCTAAGAGTGATCATATTCCTAATGTTAAAAATGAACTTGTACAGTCTAACAGTCTTGGTTCAACCTGTGATACAATTAAAGTAGAGGAAGTAGTTACTCTTCAAGAAATGTTGGACACCTGTGAGACAGCTGGAATTGTTATTAAAAATACCAATGGTGATAGCTCACAGATGGGGCTAGAAGTCAATTGTGATAATGGTAATTGTGATAGTAATATTGTAAAAGACAGTGTCTCATTGAAGGCGGGTATCAAACTGGCTGTTGAAGATGTTAAAAATGCAATTAATATAAGTGATTATGTGGATGTAAGAGACAAAACTGCTACGGAAGAATTAGTTCAGTTACCTGACACAATTGTCCAAACAGCAGATTCTGTTTTAAAAGAAGCGTGTGACAATGTTACACAATGTTTAGAAAATGAAAGTCTAAAGAGTAGAGAGGTAAGTTGCACACTCACATTTTCTTTATATCTCAAATTAATTATTAGTATTATTGAATTAACTATTGTGTTAGTTGTGCTTGTATTTTTATTCTATTTACTTCCATTTTTAATTTTCTTTATTTAACTATTAAATACTAATTTAAATATTTAATTAGATCTTGTTTTATCCATGCATAAATATCTGTGATAGTATTCAGTTATGAAACTGGAAATATTTTTTCATGTAATATAGCTAATGTATTGTGAAAATAAATGTACATTATTCTTAATTACCTAGCATTGAAAAAAGTGATCAGAAGATATTGACCACGTATTGGAATATTGTTGCATTGAAACTCTTTTGCTGCTGGGATTTATATTCTTGCAAATGTTTCAGTTAGCATTTGCAATTTCCTTCTTCAAGTGAACCATTTTTGTCCTGTCCTGGATATATCTTTTTCATTTAAACAATTACTCTTCATTGCTTGCTGGCCCATTCACTCCTAGATTTTTCTCAGCCTTATTTTCTTATCATTTGGTGATCAGTTCCACACTTTCAGCAGCCACCTCACATCTTTCTTTCTTGAGGGTGATTATGCCTCATCATTCTCATTTCACTCCTGGTAATTGTATCCATTTAAAATCAGTTCTTTATTTTATATCCTCATTCTTTATCTTAAATATTGAAGCTCCTTTGAAGTGCATCAATTTCTAAAACTTGCAATTTGTTTACCTACCTTTCAATGCAATACCCATGCTTCACATCCATGTAATGCCTTCAACAATTTTTTTTATATTCTCAACTTTGTGTTAATTCTTATTCCATTTAGCTGCTAGATAGCTCTTTGATCTTGATGTATTCAAGTTGCTACAACTGTCTCTGTTTGCCTTCATTATAAATACAGCTCCAAGGTGTTGACTTGCTTACATGTCTTGTTACAAGATTCGTATCAAGAAAATTTCATTTGCCATTGCAGTAATGGTGATATATTGTAGGAATAAAATAAATCCAGTCTCTTTCAAGTGTTATAATAATTAGTGAGATAGTTGTAATATGTGGAATTCATTGCCATTCCCTCATGGATATTTGCATTGTAATGCTGATGCTTAATGTGAAAGAATGTTCTTGGTCCATTGAATCAGTATTTTATGATTGATGAAAATGTTCAATTTTAGGCATCAGTGTTGTTTTGGTAACAACTAATGACTATTATATGTATATTTTAAATTGAAATTATATTTTTTGGATGCTCTTTATTAGTGGAGTTTGAAATAATGAATTACATATTTCTGACACTTTGTTTTGGTCTTGGCTTATGTGTTCTCTGTGAAAGCTTTGCACTATAATATTTATGTATGCTTTTAATTTGGATTTAATCCCTTGGAGTTGAATACCTTTGATTCCTTGAGAAAGCATCTGATAAAAAGATGTTTCTATAATAAAATGGTTAATGTATATTATTATAATAAGATAATGTATAGTATGTCACCCAGTTCCTGAAAAATGTGGTTGATTATAAAATGGTGTCCAAAGTGAAGGGGCTCCAATGTACTTTCACAGGGTGTAATATACATAGGTTTTGCTGACGCTAGTGTAGGATTTCTGAGGACAAAAATTTTATCTGACTTATGAATGTGGAAATGAATGCACACGTTTTCAATTTAACATATATTGGTATGAAAGCTCTTCCTCTGGTATTGAAAGTTACTTTATGTGTACGAGTCATTGCATGTGCTTTGTTTAAGTCCTTCAAATATTATATATTAATTATTTGTAATACACATTGAGCTTTTCAGTTAATGGTATTTATTGATATGTAGTGCTGTATACATTTAATATACAAGTATTTACAAGCTGCACAAGTTATAAAATGTTGCAATTTTACAAATTAAGCCCTTTCTTTGTTGTAGTTCACAGGGCACACTAACAGTATGATTTTGGATCATTTAGATGAATTTGCTGAAATGGTTACATTGTTCAAATGCAGATTATGTAAATTTGCTGCTGGGAACAAAGAAGAATTGTTCAAACATTTGCAGACAGAGCACTTGGAGGTTAGTATTTCATTATACACTTGATAATTTTGTTTTGATATTTATTTGTATCTTTACTGTGCTGGTGGAATGAAATCAAGACATGAGGATTTTTTTTAAAATTATTTATATTCCGTTCCAGGGAACATGTGATTCAGATCAGTGTAAACTAGAAGATAATGTGAACTCTGCACCTCGAAATGGAGGTAACTTGCATTTTACCATTAAAAATTCTCATTATTTGCTTGTGCTAGTGTAACGTATTGACTTTTATTATTAATTTCATTGCATTATGTACTATTATTGACATTGTTATATTTAGGACTCTTAAATGCATTGGATTAAATATCTATTGATTATAAAGAGTTACACACTAATTACTAGATAATGTGGAAGATAGGATTAATCTTTACTTCAGTTTATGTACCTTTTTTTATTAATATTTTAAGTAGTTAAGTTTTAGTATTTTTTTATTAATATTTATTAATACTTTATTATTTTTTATTAATTTTTACTTCAGTTTATGATGCAATATTAATAAAAATTAAAAATTTTCAACGTTGGTAAGATAAGGCAAGTTTGAATTTCCATTTATAATATCTTGTACAAAGTGTATGTAAAAATTCATGTAATTTTAGTGTTGTTTATTATTTATTGTTATTTAGTGATGCACCTGAAGAATCAAACAAATCCATCTGTGAAACGTTGTGTCAATTAATAAAACAATTTATTTGAAATTGTCTGTCTATAATGAATAGATATTTAATGCAATATATTATTAACATTATATATTATTTCTGTACGTTTTTTATATAATTTTTCTTGGAAGTCGCATTGAATGGCTAAAAGATTTGAATGTTAGGAATTTATGTCTATAATAGTTTAGACTCGAAAGAAAATGAAATGTGTATAAAAGTAACTGTTTAAAGCGAGATTCATGGAACCATTTTCACAATAAATCCCGAGTTGTACTTTAAAGTGAGAAATTCATTTATAATTATAAACAAAATAGTTGTTTTGGACATGAACTATTAATGTGCATTGTTTACACTGAGTCTGTCCATCAAGATCAGATTCAGGACTTAGTTGCCTGGAAAATGCTTAGGGCATTGCTGGTGCCTTTTCATCTCCTCACTTCTTTCGCCTCTGAGGCTATGTCTGTTGTGACTCAAAGAGTATTTGCTATATGGTCCTGTGAACAAACTGTACTACATTGTGCTGAAAATTCTGCACCCACAGAAAAAGTCTTGTTGTGGTACATTGATGCTATCTCCTACATTATCCAGTAATTAGTATTATGAAAACAAGACAGAAGGATTCTTTACTTGGAACACTGAGATGACAGTTTGAGACAGTGTGTCATATTGGAGAAACGATAGGGAAACCCCTCTGTACAAACCTAGTCTCTTTGGAATTGAGCTTCAAGTATTGCCTCAAGGAATCTCATTTGTCTGTGGCTATCCTGACCTTAGGTTCACTGAATTGGGCAGATCCGGTTTACTCATGTGCTTGCTAGTATGAGATACCTCAAAGTTATGTGGCTGCAAATTATTTTTTGATAGTTTGAACTTCAAAATTTTGATGTATTTGTTTATTTAATGTTCGTCAACAATATTTAAGTTGGGAATAATGAATTTGGGCAAGCAGTGTTTGGGGAACACTTTGATGTTCTTGACAAGAAGCAACAGCTGGTAATGTAGAATTTGAAATAATTTAAATATTATTCATTTGATTATCTGTTCGCAGAAAGTAAAAAGCAGAATATTTAGTGTTACAAGTAATGTGACATGGGTTATTTAATTTGTGTCATTTTAGCTGCAAGAAAGAAAATGGCAATGAAAAATCGAGCAAATAACTTCTAATTAAAGAGAGAGACTTTTTTTATGTTTCAAAATATTTAAAACATTATCTGAGCAAAAATGAAGAATAAAACATTTGCACACACCTGCAACACAGAGCGTAGTGGACACTGCTTGCCCAGATGTTATAAAAATTGCTTGTCCAGAGGAAGTTTAAGAAAAAAACTTTACAGACATAGCCACACGAAAGGCCAACATTTGTGGGAAATGTGTTAAAAATAGTGTGTTCTATTAACAGTAAAAGAATTAGTTTTAAATTGCTATGATTTTGGACAACTCTACTTCTATTTCTACTACTACTTTTGGACAGCAAATCTACTTGAGTTTCCCTATCTTTTTAATCTTGTAACATGGTTAAAATAACCTTAATTAGTCCCAAGAACAAATCTTTAAAAAAATGTACATGTCATTTTCTACATGCTATTGTCAGCTAAAGTAATCAAACTTTGTATTTTTAATGAATTTATCTACTTTCCCCTCCAGAAATAAAACTTGTATTAATATAACAAGGGGGTGGAGTGGGAGTGGGAGTCTTTACTTACACAATTTCTTTAACACCTATCCCATAATATGACACTTACCCCATAATACACTTGTATGTATCTACCTATTAATACAAACCACTTATATGTAACCTGAACTTTGATTACTTCTTCCCCTCTCACTGTATTTCCTCTTACCAATTTCTCTCTACCCATCGCATCCTTGGGGGGGGGGGGGGAGCTAGTGTAACTTGCTCTATGGCCTAACTGAATTTGGAGCCCTGGATTTTTTATTGAAAACCTACAAAAATGTGTATTTTTAATTCAAATTAACTGCAACAAGTTGTCTCTGTTGCACAGAGATGAATTGTTTTTATATTGAGGGTTGGAGGACATTTGTTTGAAATAAAGGACCCCTGTAAATGTATTGCCCCATGTCTGTTTTATTCTGGTTCCCTGCTGTCCACTACTCAACTTTTTAATTCTAAGAAAAATTTTCACTATTTAAAATTCTTTCCCCTCTTCAACCCATCATCTTTCTTCACATTTTTTATTCCTCATTATTTTCTTTTTCTCTTTTGAAAATAATGTAATATCTATATAATACTAGTTCCTCTCTCATTCAGAATATTTTTGATGTTATTCTCACTACAGTTCACGTTATTACACCCTCTTTCCCACAATTATTGTCTTAGTCATGAGTAGGGGCGGATTTTGATGACCTAAAACATTGCCAAAAATAATCAATAAAATGCTCTTAAAATGTTTTAAAATCGCCCTATTAAGAGGATTAAAACCCGTTCAGATGAAAAACTGGAGGTGTTGGATATGTTATTCATGAAATCGAGGCTTCCTCCATTCATTCAAGTGAACTCGGCTTGCAAACATTTGGTTCGGACTGTTCTTTACCAGAAAATCTCTTGTCTTTAGTTATCCCGAAATCGGCCGAACTGACAAAGACCCTGATAGGCGTCAGAGGAACCTTCGATTACATACTCACAACCATGGAGTTAGGAATGTATTATTCATTTATATTATTTATAGTTCCATGTTCTCAATGGCTTCATCACAATTATTTCACGTTATTACAATTTCTGAGCGAAGAAATCGAATAGGCTACTCAGAAGTTCTGTAGAAAACATTTGTTGCATCTCGTAAATATTATTTGAAGCAAGTATCATTACAACGGTATTAAAATTGATGAAATCAGCACAAATGCATTAAAAATTATGGGAAAAGTTAAAAGAAGACATAAAAATCGACAAAAAATGCAAAAAAGACATACAAATTTATTTCCTTTTGTCATAACATAAAATTAATACTAGACTAATCAATACTAGACAGTATTGTTCTAAAACAAAAAGAAAAAATGACATTTCATTAAAATCCGCCCCCTAGACATGAGATTCCAATTTTATACCTCCCTTTTACATTTCTGCCCTCCTCCTAGTCAATATCTGTCCCCAAACATCTCCTTTCTGGTTCTAAATCGTGCTGTTACCGATTATTTTTCATTTGATTTCTTTATTAAATAGCCGAAAAATTGTGCCTTAAATTATTGAAAGATATGTTAAGACCCATATCTCGAGCAGGGGGCAACGATCGACTCAGTGCAGATTTTTTCTTCTTTCTTTGGTTAGGAAAGAAGAGAATATTTAATCGGTTAGTCTTTCATATAATAACCTTTTTTTATACCAGTATTATAAACGACTTTTTCTGTTGCAAGAAATCGATCATAATCGGGCATTTTCCAGCACGAATAATTGTATCATCACACATTCAGTCAATCGTGGGGAGGTAGTGGTAAATGGAACAGCCGACCACTGTTTTCTCGCACAGATGCAACTACTGAACACGATTAGAAGTATTTTTCTGACTGTTCTGTCGTGTCAGATTCACTGTCGAGCTGAAAATTTGCGAGATTTGACAAGTCTTTGCCTTGATTTACACAGCGAAACTGGAGCGGCTGCGGGAAAGAAAGCTGTGTAATTTGCAATTTATTGTCACAAAAAACGGGAACGCATAAAAAAATGCTCCTGCTCCCTGCTCCTGCTCCTCCTGCTCCTGCTCCTGCTCCTGCTCCTGCTCCTGCTCCTGCTCCTGCTCCTGCTCCTGCTCCTGCTCCTGCTCCTGCTCCTGCTCCTGCTCCTGCTCCTGCTCCTGTTCTTCTTCTTCTTCTTCTTCTTCTTCTTCAAATTACCTCACTTGCCACATACCCAGACCTTCCAGTAGAAAATGAACCTCTTGGCAGCCAGATTCAGAAGCTACCAGCTTCCGTTTAACTGAGTTGATAATTTGAAACCATTCAAGATTATTGATAAAAGGGCAAGATACTTGTGCAACTCTTTTTTCGATATCTTCAATCTTTAGATTGATCTATTGGTCCATCTAGATCTGAAGATGATAGCTTGAATCAAGCAGTATTATTTACTGTTTCTTTCATATCTTCATTGCCACTCTTTCATTGTGAAAAGAATTAACACTTTGCCTAATATATTGTACTGTGTGCATGTACTGTAGGTACAGGAACAGTCCACATTAGGAGATATTCCTTTTTAATTTTTTTATTAGAAATATAAACTTGAAAGATATTTAATTTTGTATAGTAAGCAGTGTTTTGAGAACCATTAAATGAACAATTAAGTCCTTTGTAGATGTGTGTGATAGTTAATAAATACATAAATTGGTTACTGCTCTTAAAATATTGTGTTCATATTATGCTTTATAGTGTATTTTCTTTTTTTACTTGAATTATACATAATTTTTATTTTTAGATATTGTGAGTGAAAAGCTGGTATTTTTATGTGGGCAATGCAGTGCAGGATTTAATAGTATTAATGCCTGCAAAACTCATATGATGCAGGTAAATAAATATTAATTGTGTGACATATGCTCTACAGTTGTTCATTTAAAATAATTACAGAAATCCTCAAAATTTCTTTGTATTTTAGGTCCATGAACTGATTGTTCAAGAGAGTGAAGAACCTGGTAATAGCTCACATTCGGAAAATGGTGTTGGAACATCTGATATTAAAGATTACATCCCAGTTTCATCTATTAATGCAAAAGATTTCTGCTTTAACCAGAAGTATCCTGCAATTCCTACACCATACAAGTAAAATATTTGATATATTATTAAATAATTGTTCAAAAGAACTGTGAATTTGGAAAGTAAATATTTTAATTAACTTTGGGTGTAGAAAAAAGCAGTGTTTTGATGGTAGGATAGGCAGTGTACAAACCTCCATGACTGTGTAAGAGGCAATCTCTCTTGAAATTACTGTACTTGATAACATTTCTTGACTCCCACAAATCCTGTAAGATTTTTGAATTAGGATTCACTAGATAAACTTCCACATTCATCCAGCATCCTAAGTGTTTTTACATTGTTAATTTTTTTATTTCCTTAGTATCTGAATTTCCCTTTCATCTAGATTTCTTTAATGAGACCAGTGTTAATGTATTCCAACCTTCTGTTATATTACGGAATGAACGGGACATATTATTGATACGTTTCCATTACTATGAGGTGCAGGCCAAGAACTTATGACATTAGTACATGGCTAGCTTGAAATTTCTCTTGAGAATTGGTACAACTTTCCTACCATATTGAAAAATGTGACGAGCATATTGTTTTTTATCATATAATTTGGATGGCTGGGACACTCCAGTAAAATGGTACTCTAACCATGAAAGTGAGGTATACGGATCTCTGTCCTTAGTTGTAATGTATGGAATGACGTTTAAATGACTAGATGTAACTAAATGATTCTGATTTACGAATAAATATATAGTAAGATGGTCTAGGAACCGATGGAAAAGCCTCAGTAGATCACAGCACTCCTGTGCAACATGAGGGCATGCGTTGTCGTGTAAGACACTAGCCTCATATAATGACATGTCAGGTCACTTACTATTGATGGCCGATTCAAGTTAAGGGCACTACAATATGTGGTTGCATTGGCAGCTTCACCTACGATCAGCTAATCCAAAAGTAATGGGGCCTTCTTGTCAAAGGCTTTACATTTCCAGTTTTGGTGGAGAGCTGGAATAGAAATTATTTATAAAACTGCAGCTTCAGGAGAGTGAGTTATTAATATTTAGGTCTTACATAACTCTGTAAAAGATGTGGCTGCTGATGTCTTAAGGTCTATTGAGGATGCAAATCATTATTACAGAAAGTAATGACTGACAAAGATCAAAGGTGCCTCAACGATTTCATCTAGGGAGCAACTACTTTAAAAAGATCAGCCCATTTACCTTTTTCTTTAATTTTTTCTAATTGCAGTTATCTTTCTTATTTTTTTCTGTAGAAATTGCCCTAATTCACAAAAGTTCCTTTGAAACATATGGAACACATGTGGCACACAATATTTCATCAAAAACCAAGATGCACTTTTCCAAAATTGCCTTGAAATGACTTTTTGTACTTCCAGAACAACTTCCCACTTTACATGTTCAAAAAATCGACTTGATCCACAGCAATCCAAAAATCCACAGCAATGCAAGGTATCAAAAAATGTGCAAGGAAATTTCTTAAAGAATACTTTATTACTTTAATTTAAAACCAAAAGTCAAAAATCATCCACCATCGTTAATGACATTTAAAGACAAGCCCAACCACAACATTGCGTGGCACTCTCCACTTTTATTACTTACTCACACACAGATATATATATATATATATATATATATATATATATATATATATATATATATGTAAGATGAAGGTATATATAGTAAGATATATAGTATAATATATATAGATAGATGAGAGTGTGTGTGTGTGTGTGAGAGAGAGAGGGAGAGAGAGGGAGGGAGAGAGAGAGAGAGAGGGGGGAGAGAGAGAGAGAGAGTGTCGAGGCTTCAAAATTTGGAATTTTTGGGAGAGCATGCGAAGATGCTTCGTGTTGAGAACCGGACTCCTTCCGCCTTTTTACTCCCTTGACAAGAGAAAAGTGTGAAAGCCAATTATTTAAGATTTATTAGTTTACCTCAGCGTAAGAATGATTGAGAATTAAAGAGGTTGTCAATATTACCTTGTCTGGGTGAAAAGAAAATTGTTTTCTCTCGTAATTCGGGCGGGACAAATGTTATGCAAAATCTGCGTGCCAAAACGCTGTACGCTGCACTGCTGTGAACTACCAACGTAAAATTCTAACTTTCAATTCGCTCTTTACAGTGCGGCGCGGTGACACGCAACCACTCGGCTTCTCGATTTTCAGACAATGCGATCGTGTCGCGTTGAAAGTAGGAGGAAAAGATTCTTCGAATTGCGACAATATGAAATGCTATCTCTCTGCCAGTTTCTTGGTAGCGCGCTCTTCCTCCTTTCTTAGAAATCAGTTCAGTCGTTCCGAAGAGTTTCATATAAAAAATGTATTGCCTTTCTCTCTGGAAGCCCGCCTGCGGTTTTACAGAAAAAAATAGCCTAACGCGGGACGTTTGAAATGTATACCCTGTGCTGTTAATTAGCGCCAAGGAATTGCTATAAATGATTGAATTCCAAGTACGGCGCCAAATTTGAATTAAATTTGGCCGCTTATGTGTCAACAGTTTCCCACCCTCCGCGAAAGGAATCGAACCGGGCCCACCGGGCAAGGCCGGCGCGCTGTAGGAGAGACCGCAAATGAATTAAATACCGTTGCCAGCACGAATGGACAACTGAAGAAGCGACCAAGTACGGGACGTCAAAGTAATGACGTGGCGATGCTAGAAGTGATTTCAACGCGTTTTGTTAAACTGAATGCTTGTTAACTTGCGTTCGAGAGGTCACGTTGGGCCGTGGGTAGAAGGAAAGTCATAAACAAAGACTTAAATTGAATTATACGAGTCCTTATAAATGCCCCCAGACACGTAATTTGAAGTCCGTTTTGTAAGTGACGTGTCTTCGCGGCGCGAGGTAGCACGGGGCATGGGCTCTCGATAACAAGGAGAGTTTAGCTTAACTCGATGCGATTTGTAGAGTCGATGTTTTAGGTCAGAGGCCTTGTTAATAAGCGAAAGAGAAATCCCAAAGTGAGAGTTAAAAAACCATTACAAGTTAGAAAATTAAAATATGACCATGATGATTTGTATTGCTGCGCGAACGCTTTGAAACACTTAACTTTGATTGAGATTCCGGGCGCGTCAACTAACGAGGTAATTAGTCCCGTAAGTGTAATGCATGTTTTTTTCATCGGGAGGTGGCGGTGATCTTCCCTCACTGGATGGCGAGATCCGGCTCCGACCGACCGTCGACTAGCAGGGTTTTCCTCAACCAGATATTCCCCACCAACTGGACACCGCCCCCAGCCGGGACAAGTTCTAAGTTCCCGACTGGTCTCCCGGCATGTGTGGTAGTGTAGTGCATGTTAGTCTAAGTGTGAGTGTAAGGGTGATAGGACAAGGAAAGAGGAAGGAAAGATCGCGTGCGCTCCGAGACCCGTGTGTTAGGGTACTACTCCAGCATTCGCCTGGTGTTGATCGGAGAAACCACGGAAGACTACCGATCAGAGTAGCCGGCCGCTAGAATTCTCCTTGTTACCGCATCTGAATTCAAGCTAGCTCAAAAGCTAGTGTCGAAAATCCTGCCGCCGTCGGGACTCGAACCTAGGACCTCCCGGTCAGAGGCACAGTAGTGACATCAGTTGATGTACTGAGCCACCGCTCCCAGTACTTAAAATTTCAATTTCTATGCGTGTCGTTCTGCCAGTATGATGGAGAAAATATAAAATATAAAGGTCAAGCATAAAAAGAGACAAAATTTTATAAGAACGACAATGCAACAAGTTATAATTTCTACCATTCATATTGCCGTGCACAATCATGACTTGTAACTCAACACACGCATGAGACATGTCAGCAATACAAATGAAGAGTCAAAAGGAAAACGTACCAAGGACATAAAGATACTATAAATAAGTACAGTTTGGTGCATCAGATGTTTTACAAATATCAACTGTCTATACAAACCAGCTTCTTCAGCTGCAGCCAAGCAGGCTGCTGCACAAAACAACTGTTCTGGCAGTATTGGTAATTGTAAAAGGAGCTCAACAAGTACTTGTTGGAGTACTTGTTGAGCATTAAAAAGCAAAGATAAAAAAACAAACTTCAAAGCAAACCATCCTTCCGCCAGTGCTTGGCGTACCAGACAGATTTAGTAGGTTCTTTGTTGCACGTACGAATAATAAGAGATTTTATGTTTTTTAACAGCTGGCTCAAAGTCACAATTATTGTCTTTCTGACAATTTATGAGATTCAGCAGTGTATTTACTTTTAAGGATAATCTTGGCTGGGATGTCAGATAGAATAATTCAATGAAATTCTCAGTGCCTGTTGACTTTATGTACGTGTAGATGTATGTGTGAGTTTTTGTTTTAATTAGATATCACCCACCACTCCTGCCCCACAAGATGCACAGTCTAGAGCATATTGTTTACAAAAGTTACCCAGTTCTTCTCTGTGTTAACACTGTGATTGAAAGGTTTTGCATATCTGTGCACTACTATGGCCTGTTGTAGGAGATAACTTCTTTATGACATGTGGAATGTTGAAATGGCAGCATCTGATGAATGACTGTTGGCTCTCTGAGAGTTCTCTGGTGCTTATGTATGTGTGGGGTGGGCATCTCAGTGTGTGTGCACTTGGAGGGGGAGAGCTTGCCTTCTTCCACACATCATCATTGTCATCATCGTAATACATTATAATAATGCGAACTTTGCACATTTCTTTCTCTTCATATTTATAAGTATTAAAAAATATCGAAGTCTTATAATTTGGGGTAAATTTAAAAAACAAATGGACTTAAACAATTAATATCATACTAATTTTAGATCTATTACAGAATTACAATAGCACATTGATAACTTTACGCACACAATTCCAAATTCTCTCGGAGAACAATAGATCCATCTAAAATAATATTATCTGAATCAAGGATACCGTTTTAGATGAATTTATACCCTATAAAGTTGATAATTTTATTAAAAGTAAACATAATTTAAGACAAAAAAAAGGCAATTGACTCGCTGGTCATGTTTAAAATCTAAAAAATAAAATCACTGGAATTATCAAACTCAAATTAGATGGATATTGCATAAATGAATATTAAATAATAAAACAAATTTATCCTAACAATGTACTGTTACGTGAATATGCTAGGTAAAATCTGACATTTCAATTCTAAAAAGTTACACAGGTGACAGATGATGAGAAAGCAAATTTAATAGGTCAACAATTTAAGAAGTGTTCATACCAAATCCTGTTCACAATAAAGCATTTACTTTCTTTAAAGAACAAGAAGGAAACTTTTAATAGTCCCATCACAAATTAAATTTATTTCTCCTTCTGAAACAAGAAATATTATTTAACAGTTGAAAAGTAGAAAATGTGTAGGATATGATCACATCTGAAATTAAGCCCTTAACGAACTTTACAGAACATCAATTGCTGCATCATTCATTATTTAATGATTAGGATATTTTCCTAAAGATTGGAACACAACAATTATATTTCCAGTTTACAATCTGGAAAAAGGCTCTTGTCTACTGAATAGTTACAAGCCAATAAGTGAACTGTTATCCTTTTTGAAAAGTTCTAATCAGGCTTTACAAATACCTCATTCAAATCAAAGCAGTTCCAGGTGTTCCATTTGGTTTTTGAAGCAGTCATTTTTCAACTCGCCAGTTAGTCACGTTAATTGAACTAATAGCAAATGCCTACCATCACAAAAACCACACACAGTGGTTTTGTAAGAAATGGAAAAATCATTTGATGTTTGGCATGCTGGATTGCTACATAAGTTGTGAGCATTGGGTAAACCATATTATTTTGTATCAATTAATTTCCAGTTTTCGTGTAAATAGACCTTGTTTAGTAAGAATAAATTCTACTCTTTCTGATCAATTTTCAATTCATGTGGGATTGCATCAGGGTTCCTGTTTATCCTTTCTTTTTAGCATATATTTGTCAGATATACCTCAACTCCAGAATACTCAAGTACCATTTCGTGGATAATATGGCACTATTTACTTTACACAATGATATAGTGCAGGTATATGATTACCTCCAAAATGGTCTAGAAACGTAATCAAAATGAGCTGGAAAATAGAGGATGAAGATTAACCTCTCAAAATCAAAGAGTTTTCACTTTGACGATCTTGATATCCTCTCTCCAGTATTCAAGAGATTACAATTTCTTCCCCAAAACACATCATTTAATACTTAGGAATTACATTGCATTCAAAATTGACCTGGAAATTAATAATTATAAATTAAATTCTGGCACAAATAAATCTTAAATCAAAAATGTTAAATTGTGTCTGATAATAAACATGAACTTTTCATTGAGAATAGAATGGGGTATTTCTTATATAAAAGCATTATATAAGCCTGACCCATAAACATGACCAGTGTGGTGCAATGGTAGCTCATCTAAATGACAAATTTTACAACTTAAATTTCTTAAGGAAATATCTAAAGTTTGTTGCTATGTTGGTAATATTCAATTGCTTTACAAATAGACCCAACAGAAGAGTACATTGCAAGAACTACCCTCTATTTCTTTAAAATGTTACCTAATTAAGCACCTAGAAATTTATTTAATATAGGAAGAAATTTCACCCATCCTAAAAGAATTACTAAATCATGATTCTCCAATGGTAAATTCAGCCCACTCTAACTTCTTATTAATATTTCAATAAACAATTCTACAAATTTAAAATGTATTTCTATTTAAATATTGCGGAAAAATCAAATTTATGTTATTTTATTGTCTCTTATCCATTACACACCAGGGTTGGCCAGCTTTAGTGAGGGATAATTCCTGCATATTTCTGTGTAAAATGATATTTTAGAAAACAAATCAAGGAAAAATGAGAAACTGGAAAACTGAGAAACGTCAAGGAAATTTGTTTAATAATAATAATAATAATAATATTTTTTTTTTTTTGCGCCTGGGGATGGTGTGAAAAATCTCTACCAGACACCTAGAGAGCCGTGTGGCCGTTTCCCTAGGTAGTGTGAAGCTCGCACCCACTAAAAAACACAAACTCCGTTTCTTCTTGGCCTTGTCCACTCCGGTATCGCTTCTTCAGCATTTCATCAGAGTGGAGCCGTGTTCTTGGCCTATAGGCTTCTCCTCTGTCTTTTGTAGTTTGTCAAGCGTATTTTGTCTTGTGTCGTCGGTTTTGTTTGGTGGGTCTAGTTTGTTCTACGGTTAGTCGTGTTTTGTACTGTTTTCTCGTCGTTTTTCTTCTGTCTCAAGATTCGTGTCACGTAGTCTGCGATCGTGATCCAATTTTCGCGGCTGTTTAACATCTTGTCCACCACGTTGTCTGGATTGATGTCTCCTAGCTTTGTTTGTACCTCGTGCTTTAGTACGTGTCATCTCTCGCATTCGAAGAATGTGTGCTGGGCATCGTCCTTAGCGTGGCCGCAGTACGTGCAGTCTGGTCTGTCCACTTTAGCCATCCGGTGTAGGTAGGCTCGGAAGTGTCCATGTCCCGTGAGAAATTGGGTGAGATGAAAATCTGTTTCGCCGTGTTTGCGTGTTGTCCAGGACTCAACTTTGGGAATGAGTCTGGCTGTCCACCTGCCTTTGTCTTCGTTCTCCCATCTTCTCTGCCACTGTCGAAGAGTGCGTTTCCTTGCCTTTCTTCGGGCGTCTGTCGGGTTTGCCAGAAGTTTTTTGTCGTATAGCTCCTTTCGTTCTTCTGCCAGTAGATCGATTGGGATTACTCCCGCGACCACAAAACTAGCGGCATCCGAAACTGTCCTATACGCACTTTTTATTCTCGGGGCTCCTCTTCTCTGCACGGATGTCAGTTGTTCGGAGTACCTTTCGTGCCTCAGCGCGTTGGCCCAGATCTCTGCGCCGTATAGCATGATGGATTGTGCTATGGAGAGCAGGGTTCGGCGCTTATTGGTCTTTGGGCCCTTTGTGTTGGCCATAAGTCTCTCCAGGGCTGTTACAATCTTTGCGACCTTTTGTGATGCGTTTTTTGTGTGTTCCCAGTAGGTGAGTTTGCGGTCCAGTGTCAGCCCGAGGTATTTAACACTTTTTGCCACTTGGATACAGTGCCCTTGTATTTCCATACTCACCACAGGTCGGCGTTTTGTCAAAAGGGTTATCTCCGTTTTGTTTATGGCCAGTTCTAGTTTGTGGTCTGTCATCCATGTCTGTATTCGTCTCATCGTCTGGTTCAGTTTTATTTGTAGGCCCTCTAGCGTGCGTGCAGTCATGATTGCTGCAAGGTCGTCCGCCTATCCTACAAGGAAGATGCCATCGGGCATTGTCAGCTTGAGGATGGCGTCATAGTTAGCATTCCAGATGTCTGGTTCTAGGATGGATCCTTACGCCGCTCCTGCCGTCGGTCGCTTGCTTTTCTGTCCGTCCTCGGTGTCGTAGATTAGAAGTCTGTCTGTCAGGTAGCTGCTCAGGATGCGCAGTAGGTACGTCGATACGTCACAGTTTTCCAGGGCCTGCATGATATCGTCCCAGCGCACAGAGTTGAATGCATTGCGCACATCCAGAGTGACGACCATGCACAGCGGTCTGGACCAGTGGTTGCCCTCTTCCGTTTTGGCTGCTGCGTGTGTTATTTTCCTTATGGCGTCCAAGGTTGATTTTCCTTTTGAGAAGCCATACTGCGTGTCTGATAGGCCTCCTGCGTTGTCGATTGCAGGCTGGATGCGGGGTTTCAGGAGCTTCTCGAGGAGTTTGCCCGTTGTGTCGAGCATGCACAGTGGTCTGTAGGATGTAGGAGAGTGTTCCTGTCCTTTGCCCTTGCTGATTAGTACAAGCCTTGCCTTCTTCCATCTTGAACAGAACTTGCCCTCCCTTAGGCACGCATTGTACAAATTCAGCAAGAGGTGTGGGTGGGAGTTTGCCAGGATCTTCAGCGCCTCAGCTGGTATTCCGTCTGGCCCGGGAGCCTTTCTGTTTTGTAGGGAGCTTGCCGCTGTTTGGAGTTCTTCCTTCGTGAAGAGGGGGATATCGCTCTTGTTTATTCGGAACTCTGTTTATTTTTGCCGGGTGCATTGGGAATAGTGCGTTCACTATGTTGTCCATGGTGGCTGTGTCCATGGTCTCCGGCGAAGGGCCAGCACCTAGTTTCTTGGTGACTAGTTTGTATCCTAGTCCCCAAGGGTCTTTATCCACGTCCTGCAGTAGCTCCTCCCATTTTGCGGCTTTGCTTTCAGCGATGGCTTTTCTTAGTTTTTTCTTCGCCTGCTTGTATGCCCCGGTCTTTTCGTTTGCCTTGGCGTTCTTCTTGGCGCGCTGGACTTGGCGTTTGAGACGAAGGCATTCCCTCCTCAGGTCTGCCATCTCCTCATTCCACCAGTACACAGGCCTTCGGTTGGGGAGATTTGCTTTGCGTGGCATCGAGGCGTTACACGCTTGTATGATCACCTCGATCGTTCTGTCCACTAGCTTGTCCAAGTTGCTGTCGTCCGTTTGGTTGGCCACTTCTAGTGCGTCTTTTGTCTTGTCGATTTCCGTTTTAAATGTTGTCTCGTCCATTTTGTCGGTGTTCCAAATTTTGCATGTCGTGCGGTATTTCCGGGTGCTGTTTGCCGCGAGCGAGAACGTTATGTATTGATGGCCACTTCCGGTGTAGTCGTCGATGACTCTCCAATTTTTGATTTTGGCGGACAGTTTTTCTGTCGCCAGTGAGATGTCTGGGATGGTCCCTGCGCAGCCTGGTCTCGTAAAAGTCGCTTTGTTGCCCGTGTTCAGAATGATTAGGATCCGTCGCGCTGCCATTTCGAGGATGAGTCTCCCTCTGGTGTTTGTGTAGGGCATTCCCCACTCAAGGGCCTTGCCGTTGAAATCTCCGGCGACTAGGACTTCGCCTTGCATGGACAGTAAGGTATCTTCAAGGTGGTGAAGATTCTTTTCGAAGTCTTTGATCCGCTGGTTTGGAGTGAAGTAGCAGCTGACGAAAGTGATACATCTGCATCTTATCCAAGCGTAGCCTGCTCCGGCTCCCTGCCCTTCCACGTTCGTGCTGCGGGGTTCAGGTCTCCAAATTGCTGCGGTGCCCAGAGTGTCGGTTGTCCATTGTCGCTTGTCCATGTTGTACTGTTCACTGATCAGTACGATGTCGACCTTTCTCTCGAAGGCAATTTGCCGCCTTGCTTCGGTTTAAATTCGCCTGTAGAACCCGCACCATTTATTCCTCGAATCACCCTTTGTCTTCTTTAAGGCGTCCCTGAATGCTGCGCAGGCTCCGGAACCTGTGCGATGCGAGTGGCTTGGGTTTGCCTGGCTTGCACACAGTATGCATTTCGCTGCGGCATTGCAGTCTGCTGCTTTGTGACCTTTTTCGCCACATCTCATAGCAGATGCCTTCTCTGTTGGGCCCCGTGCATTCTCGGGCGAAATGGCCATATCCCAGGCATCGATAGCAGCGAGTAACCGTCAGCCGTTGTTGTATGCTGCAGATGATCCATCCCACTTTGATCTTTCCAGCCTTTAGGAGAGTTTTGGCATCGCTCTCATCAAGTTCCACATCATACTTCTGCTGTTTGGTATTAGCCTTCGAAAGGGAGACAAGAGCTTCCCTTTTCAGCTGCGGGATCGCCTGTCTTACTGCGTTCTCCACCTCTTCTTTTGTTGTACGTCTAGGTCCCGAATTTCGAGGGTGATTCTCGGCACGCCGCTCCTCACTGATCCAGTTTCTCCGAGTGCGGCCGTCAGCGCTTCCCTAAAATCTTTCCCGTTTTGAGCATCTTTGCCATATTCGATGACAACATCGCCCGATCGGGTTTTTCGGATTGCCCGAATCTCGGTTTGCGTGTCCTCCGGGTTAAGTTTCTCTTTCAGCTGTGAGACCACTTCGGTGTATTGCACTCCCTCATCCGGTTTGACAATACCACTTCAGGGTGGTTCTTGCCTCCCTTTCTCCTGGTTTGGTCGCGGTTTTTTGTCTTATTTTCGGGCACCATCTTTCCGTTGTTACCCTGAGAGGGCCCTTTCGTCTTCTTTTTCTTGTGGATCAGAATCCAGTCTCCCTTCTCTTGTCCCTCAGTTTCCTGGGGAACATCGTCTGCGGCTTCATTAGCGGTCATCTGGGGAACAACGGCGGTTTCAGCGCCACGAGTCTCCTGTGTGGGCGTGGGCACCGCGTTGAGTATTTTCCCTATGGCTTCTCAGCTCTAATGTGCTCTCAAGCATATCCTCCAGTTGTAGGAGGCCGTTTTTAATCAGGATCGCGGTATTTTTGGAAACGGCGTCCTGCGTGATTTTTACTAGCTTCTGCATATTTAAGAGGGCCTCCTCCTCTTTACTTCGCTGCTCTAGCGTGAACTGAGGCGGCGACGAGTCTCTCGAGTTTCGTACCCCCTCGCTCCGGTTCGTATTGCCCGCCGCGGCATGTGTGCTCTCGCGCTCGTTCCCATCCTGGCCGCTGGGCAGCGCTGCGCGCGCTCCATCCATTGCGGGTTCACCGCTAGTTGCCGGCATCGTCACGGAGAAGACAAATACAAAATGGCGGTCTGAAGGACCGCTTCAAGGTCTGCCCCAAGGACGTGGCGTATCCACGCGATATTACATCTGCGGTGTGTCGCCGGAGCCCACGTTTATTTCTGCTGAATCTATGCGCTAAATGTGATTGAGTCCCACATACCTTGCATTAATTTTTGAGGTTGCACCATGAAATAACTTCGAAAATTGCAGGAACACACGCCGACACAAGTACACACCACTTACCAGTTCTACCAACCAATCAATAATAATAATAATAATAATAATAATAATAATAATAATAATAATAATAATAATAATAATAAATCTATTGAACATAGTATATCATATGCAACAAGTGCAGTGATTAAATGAGATTAAATGAGATTAAATGAGATTTTCAGGTTAGAATAAGTGCTGAAGAATGGTAACTCAATGTGAAGTGTTTGTTTATTTGTTAGAGTATCGTTGTTTACTGAGATGGTCCCGTCGAGGTGGGTTGGTCCACGTCCTGACGGGGGGATGCAGAGAGGGCTCTCAAGTATTCTTTTCTTTCACCAGACATTTTTTCTTCTCCCCATATATCATTCTCGTTCCTTTATTACATCCTTTCTCTTTTCTTCTCCCTCTTCTATTTCAGGCCCCCTCTGTATGCTGAACGCCCACCCATGTGTTTGCCGTGCATGGCGACCCGTGTCGGAGGGAATGTGTGTCCTGGCGGTTGAGGAGTCTGTTTCCCCACTACTTACCTTGTGCTACGTTCTGCTTTGCACTTAGGGATACGTTGTCTACGTATTTTGGGGAACATTCCTTGTAGACTTCAACACGCTTGCTTTGGCCTCGGACTCTTCTAGACGGGCGGTCGGGAGCTAACCCACTCCCGATCAATCGACTTGGACTAGGTCTTGTACTGAACTCCAGGGTGAGCGGGGGGATACACGGTGGTGCAGCGCTGCCCCCACTATATCTCCGTGGCAACCCTGGCACTCCGATGGAGTGTCCCCTTGTTGGGCTCCGTGGTGGGTGGGGACCACGGGGATGAACTCAATATCCATTTACATGGATACTAAACCTTCTCCCCCGCCCTCTTCCACGAGGAAGAGACGATGTCCAGAGAGAACTATTGATTTAAATAGTTTCTTTTTAAAAAAGGAAGACCGACCGAAGAAGCCTAGATTCCTCATGGCATGCGCCGAGGAAGGAAAAACATTCAAATCTGTCAGTGCTGTTCGTTTGGCGCGCGCCATAGAGGAAACCTTCGGAAAGCTGCAAGCTGTAGTGCGACAAAGGAATGGTACCATTCTCTTTGAAGCACGTACAGATGACCAGGTTGTGAAAATTATGAACACTAAGCAGATTGCCGGCCTCCAGGTGGATGTGACCACACACCCTACACTAAACCTCTGTAAGGGAGTGGTCAACCACGAAGACTTTTCAACGGAGAGTGAGGAAGAACTAGTTTCGTTTTTTAAAGACCAAGGCGTGACTGATGTGTATAGAATCAAGAGGAGGGAGCATGGGCGAGAAATCCCCACTTCCACTCTTATCTTGACCTTTAATCTTCCTACTCTCCCTGAGAAGATCTCGTGCGGTTTTTATAACCTCCACGTCCGACAGTACGTCCCTAACCCTTTGAGGTGCTTCAAGTGCCAGAGGTTTGGCCACACACAGCAGCGGTGCATGGCAGACACCCCCGTGTGTGGTAAGTGTGGGAGATCTACACACGAACCTGAACCCTGCGCCATTGCACCGCATTGTGTTAACTGCGAAGGTGACCATCCTGCCAATTACAAACAATGTCCAACCTTTTTGAGAGGGCAATCCAGAAGATCCGAGCTGCTGAGAAGGTATCATTTCCCGAGGCCAAACGTCGGTATCTATCAAGGAACCCCGTTGATCTGTCTCGCTCCTTCTTCGCCGCTGTGAAGGTTAGGACTGCGGGGGTAGCATCGGGTTGTCAAACGGAACGAGCTATCCCCCAAATTGTGAGTTTCGCTTGTCAGGTGTCTCCGCTGGACCTCCCTGTGGATACCTCGCCCCTGCAGGGTGGGAGAGTGATTATCTCGACAAAATACAAGAAAATTGAAAGAAGAGCTCAGCCTTCGCAGAAGACCAAACCTCTTTCTAATGTTTCAATGGAAGTTGATAGACGAACACCTACTTCAGACCCGGTCAATAGAAAACAAAAGGCAACAACACCTAACGAAACTCGCACTGAGCGAGCACCCAGCCCCTCTGGCAATGTCAAGGAGGTTTCCTCCTCGGATGAAACTCCCGTTGTGGCGGAATCCCGATCACCCGGCTCCCAACGCCGGAGGAAAAAAGAAACCTAATTATTCTCCATGGCTCTTATGTCATGGAACGTAAATGGTTACTCCTCGCGGCGGGACGATCTCAAGCTGTTGTTGTCCCGTCACAATAGTCTAGTAATCTGTCTCCAAGAGACTCATCTTACTCCGAGCCGTCCCTTGTCTCTTCGTGGTTTTTCCCCTTTCAGGTTCGATGTGGATGATGGCCTCCGCGCTCATGGCGGAGTCGCTTCATTGGTTCATGATTCGCTGCTATCTTCAGAGGTACCTCTTCAAACCGACTTCCAAGCAGTGTGTGTGCAGGTGCACCTTCCATCCCTCACACTCACTGTCTGCAATATCTACATCCCTCCAGGACTGAGTGTATCTGCTCACGAACTTTTGGGTTTGATCAACCAACTGCCCTCTCCGTTTGTGATAGTCGGGGATGTAAATGCCCACAGTCCTCTCTGGGGCTCTTCCCGCACTTGTCCAAGAGGTAGTGTATTAGAATCGGTTATAGACTCAGCGAACCTGGTTATTCTGAATTCCGGTGAACCAACTCACTTCGCCGTCGCCACAAACTCAAGCACGTGTATCGATCTAGCACTCTGCAGCCCTTCTCTTGCAGCCGTTCTGCAATGGTCCATCCTAGATGACCTGTACGGAAGCGACCATTACCCGATTATCGTCCACATTGATGGGCTAGCCCGTGGGTTGGCGCGCCCCCCTCAATGGTGTGTCGGACGTGCTGACTGGCTGACATTCCAAGCTAACGTCAGTGTATCGGAGGAGGAGTTTGTCAGTGTGGAAGAAATGGCAGCACATTTTAACAAAGCTGTATTACGAGCTGCGGACATTGCAATCCCCAAGTCGACTGGTAAATCGCGACACCCTTTCGTCCCGTGGTGGAACTCGGATTGCTCAAGGGCTGTTAGTGCTCGTAAGAAAGCTTTGGCGAGATTAAAACACTATCCAACCGCGGATAACTTAATCGAGTACAAAAGGCGCAGAGCAAAGGCGAGGAGAACCATTTAAAAAAGTAAAAATGCATCATGGAGGTCATACGTCTCCTCTTTGAATTGCCGGACGCCACCACGTCTGGTATGGAGGAAGGTGCGTCAAATCAAAGGATATCCTTCCTCAAACTCTGTGCCAGGTCTTCTAAAAAATGATCAGGTTATCACAGCTCGAGACGCCATTGCAGAGGTACTTGCCACTCATTATGAAAACATGTCGAGTTCGGCAAACTATGCTACAAACTTCATTCTTCTCAAAGAAAGAATGGAAAACCGCGCTTTGGATTTTGTTAGCAGAGCACATGAGGATTATAATACCCATTTCTCCATGTTTGAAATGAGTTCTGCTCTAATGCTTGCGAAAAGAACTACACCAGGTCCAGACCAAATTCACAACTTAATGCTGCAGCATCTTCCCGAAATGGCCATGCAATTTCTTCTCCGACTCTTTAACCGTATTTGGGAAGAGCACAAAGCGCAATGCGTCTCTGCGCGTCCCTGCCTTTTGGCGAGAAGCCATCATCGTCCCAGTTCCCAAAGAAGGCAAAGATCGATCACTGCCATCAAGTTATCTACCTATCTCTCTCACAAGCTGCGTATGCAAAGTTCTGGAACGCATGGTGAATCAGCGTCTGGTCTGGACCTTGGAGTACAAAAATCTGTTGACGCCAATCCAAAGCGGGTTTAGAAGAAACCGTTCAACATTGGACCACCTCGCTTCGTTGGCAACAGCTGTTTGTACATCGTTCGTCTTGAGGCAACATCTTGTGGCCATATTATTCGACATAGAAAAGGCCTACGACACCACCTGGAGTCATGGCATTCTGCAAACCCTGCACTCTTGGGGATTTAGGGGAAGCTTCCTCTATTCCTTCAAAGCTTCCTTTCAAACAGATCCTTCCGTGTTCGTGTGGGTGATAGGCTTTCTCGTAGTCACCCTCTTGAAAATGGTATCCCCTAAGGATCAGTCCTGAGTGTCACTCTGTTTGCCATCGCCATCAATGGTATAGCGTCGACTGTGCGAGAACCTGTAAAGGCGTCGTTGTTTGTGGACGACTTTGCCATCTTCTGTTCATCCAGCAGCATCAGTGTGATACAGAGGCAACTCCAAATGGTGCTCAACAAGCTCCACGAATGGAGCACGTCAACGGGCTTTAATTTCTCTGCTACTAAATGTACCTGTTTGCATTTTTGTAGGATATTCCATCTGCATAGCAACCCAGTTCTTTACTTGGGAGGAAATCAGCTTCCATTCGCTGAATCTGCTAAGTTCCTGGGGCTTACATTTGACAAGTCCCTAACGTGGCGTGCTCATATCCGTGGATTACAAACCAGATGTCTCTCCCCTTAATCTTCTTCGAATGCTGAATGGCACATCATGGGGTGCCGACCGCACTACCCTATTGCGGTTATATAGATCACTCATCCGCTCAGTTTTGGATTACGGTAGTGAAGTGTATGGCTCGGCAGCTCCATCCACTCTGCGACCCACCAATATTATACACCACACTGGTATCCGTCTGTCAACTGGTGCGTATCGCATCAGCCGAATTGAGTGCCTTCTAGCCGAGGCTGGTGAGCCCTCCTTAAAAAGAAGGCGGGATATCTTATTAGCATCTTACGGTGCTAAAGTATCAGGACTTCCTAATCATCCTTGTCGCCAAATAATTACCCATCCTAAGTATGAAACATCCTATATTCTTCGAACATCGCTGCCTCACCCTCCAGGTATTCGATTGCGAAATCTTTTGCGTGACCTTAATGTTGATCTTCCCACCCCTGTGAAACCCACAA
Source organism: Teleogryllus occipitalis (assembly GCA_011170035.1). NCBI lineage: Eukaryota > Metazoa > Arthropoda > Insecta > Orthoptera > Gryllidae > Teleogryllus > Teleogryllus occipitalis. Next base: position 38,146 of record BLKR01003115.1, read on the forward strand.
GTCACCCCATTCCCCCTTGGAAACTCCTCCGTCCGAATATTGATCTCAGACTATCCAAGCTTCCCAAACAAACGACTAGCCCTCTTGTTTACCAGATGCATTTTCAGGACATGATAGCCTATCCAGATCATGTATTCTTGTACACAGGTGGTTCATCGTGCAATGGCACAGTGGCATGTAGTTTTTACTGTATCAGAGCCACCAAATCATATCGGCTACATTCTCAGTGCAGTATCTTCACTGCTGAAATGTATGCAATTCTTGAAGCCCTAAAATACATCGAGTCAGCGAGTTTGCGCCGAGTAGTTCTCTGTTCTGATTCTCTCAGCTCACTACAAGCTGTCTCCCGTTCCTCATCAGACTACCTGACGCAATCAGTTCAAAACCTCATCCATCGCCTTTTGTCTCACCACTATGACCTGGTACTAAGTTGGGTCCCAGGCCATGTGGGAATCGTGGGAAACGAGATGGCTGATGGGGCGGCGAAATCGGCGACGGAGAGTACTCGTGTTGACATTCCTTTTGTGCCATCGGCTGATGTTAAAGCTTCTTTAAAACGATGCATCTTTAGAGCGTGGCAAACAGAGTGGCACAATACCACCTATTAACTAAGTGCAATAAAGGATTCTGTCGGTTCTTGGTGTTCCTCGTTCAGACCTTCTAGGCGCGAGGAAGTTATTTTAACCCGTCTTCGTATCGGACACTGCCACTTTTCTCACAGTTTCCTCCTTCGAGGTGAGTCTCCTCCTACCTGTGATAGATGCAGGGCGGAGCTTTCCGTGGAACACGTCCTCCTGCAATGTTTGAAATTTGTTGGCAGCCGACGAAGACATGGTCTGGGCAACTCTCTACGAGAGGTGCTCGGAGATGACGATTCCGCGCTCTCAAAGCTTTTTTGTTTTTTGAGAGAAAGCGGAATATATAATTTTATCTGACAAATAAGGGCAATAAATATTTTCTCTGCCCCAGATTTGTTTTTAAAATTTGTGTTGTTTACCTGATTTTTTATGCGTAATGAATGCGTTTCCTTTTAGGGTATATATGAGCTTTTAAATGAGCTGGAAAGTTGCACCAGCAACCCTTTTAATAAACTTTAATTGATTTTTTTTTAGAAATACTTTGACATGGGCGCCAATGACCTTGGTAGTTGAAGCGCCCTTTAAACCCAATCAATCATCATCACTGAGATGGTTGGAATGATGGGTTTATTCAGTCACATCACACCTGGGCCCAAGAAAACTAATGTAGTGTGACAAAATAAATATCAAATGAGGTACATTTGGGGATGGCATTCATAACCACTTCAGACAGTTTGGATAATTATTTTCTGCAAAGATGTTTTGTGCGTGGAAGATTTATTGAATAGCCTGCTAGAACCCCCGATTTGATACCAATGGATTTTTTCTGTGGGGACATTTGAAGTTGTTGATGTATGCAACTCCTGTATCTGAAGTTCATATGCTGATACTGTGTACCGAAAATTTGGACAAATACAGAACACTCGAGAAGTTTTCAACAGATGCAGCAAAGCATGGAATGCCCACTCAGAGGTTGCATCAATCATATATATGTATGGGTCATTCCATGCAAAAATGGACCGACAAAAACCTGAAGTGTTCCAAATTCTCTAATATTTTTTACGCTATCTTTTATGAAAAGTGAAAAACATACTTTTTTGTTTAGCTGAGGAATTTTTTTTTAATTTAAAATTATTGAAAGATATTCATTCTTCAATTTAGAGATGTTTCATGATTTTTAGCTACTTGTATTGCTTGTAAAAACATACTTGATCTCAAATTAATGCTAAAGAACCAATCTTTCAACGAATGTTCACAAATAATTGCATATTTTTATATTGCAATTTTTAAACTGTTTACAATTTTTTTAATTGTTTACAAGTTTTAAACATTTTTTAAGATAATCCCCATGATGTTTTGTTTTAAACTCGACGGCAATAAATTCTTTAGACTTTCATCTTCATCTCTGCAAATTTCCAAAATGGCTTCTGTTTTAGAACTCGCGTAAAAAAATATTCAACGGAGCGCTGAGTATATTCTCGACCGCCGCGGCGCGCCGGTGCTTTACCGCCGTCAAAGCTCCCTCTGTCTTTCTCCACTGGGCTTGTGGCCTTGCGCAACACTGCCCACGCCCGTTCATCGATGTCAACAGGTCGTTTTCCACCCAAGGCAATGGCAGGAAGTCGACCAAGCAATACAAACACTGGGATCAGCTTACATCCAAGAGTGTCTTTATTGTCGAACGAGGCAGAGGGGCGCGATCGGTTAATTTCCACTGTAGCAGTGACACAGTGCAAGTAATATCCTTGTTTGTGACGTGAGTGTGTGTATCCGTGCGGTTTTTTTCTTGTGTAGGAGAGTGATAAAAATTAATTGAAGAAGGCAGGTACAAAGAAGACACGCTTTGATTCATGTTTCAATCCTTTCAATCTAGAAAATCTGGCAGAACAGAATGTACAAATTTAAGACGTGTAACACAAAGTATCCTTCAAAAGTTGGGCGTGCAATATATACAAATTACGCCGAACTTGAACATTTGTAATAAATGCAGACATAAAACTTCAAAATTGTGTATAAGTGAAAGTAAAACTTGTAAAGGAACCATTGAAACATTTTGCAGCAAACCTAGTTCAAGTCTACAGGGTAAAAATTCAGAAGAAAACAGTAATTCGGAATTGAAGATTGAAATGAGAGATGATGGTGATCTATCTCCGAGTAAAGCAGAAGATTCGCCTGCCAAGAGTGTAAAATTATCACATCTGAATGAAGTTTAACAATGTTAGATGAAACCCCTATAACAAAAAAGAAACTGAGTCAAAAAGCCTGTCCTCGTCGAAAAGTGGAGAAAGTAAGACGAACTCTAGAGAGAGAAATATTTGATTTAGAAGAAGTAGAAGAAGAAAAACAAGCAATTAGACATTATTACATTATAGAAAAATTGAAAAAATGACACGAAACTACTGATGATAAGAATATAAAAGTTAAAATTTTAACGATTTTCGAAGATTGGTCTTTTCCTAAAATTAAAAAAAAAACATTTCTATGCATCTCCTCACTTAATAACTGTTGCAAAACAACTAGCAGCAACAAATGGAATATTGTCAACTCCACGAATGAAATGAGCTATCGACGATTCTGTACACCAATGTGTTATGGATTTTTTTTTTCGGGTGATGTTAGCCTATCATCAGTGGGAAAAAATAATTTTATTTCGGTGAGAGAGAATGGAGGAAACGTTCACAAGCAAAAGAGGCTTATACTGAGCAACCTGAAAGAAACCTAAAGAAAAAATTCCGCATGAAAAGGTCAGCTTTTCCAAGTTCGCTGAATTAAGACCGAAACACTGCATTTTACCCTGAGCTAACGGTACCCATACAGTGTGTGTTTCTGCATACCACTAGAACGTAAAGTTAATGTTTGACAGAGGCGGCCTCGCAAAGTTAACAGTAGATGATGTTAATACATTGAAGGATTATCGGGATTGCCTAACAAAAGTTATTTGTGACCCTCCAAGAGCTGAGTGTTACTTTAAAAATTGTGAGAAATGTCCGGGAACAGAACTACTAAAAATATTGCAGGAAGATTTTGAAGAGAGATTGACAGCGTGATGTATTCGCAATGGATTCACGTTGACTGAAGTAGTTTGGAAATTTTAGTGTCATCTGTGAAGGAATTCTTGCAAAAATTTTCGTCTAAAATAGTTTTAACAACTCACGCATTTCTGGCAAATCAACCAGCCTCGTTCCTAAGTCGGTGCAAAGATAATTTAGCAGACGGAAAAATTATTATTTTATGTGATTTTTCAGAAAAATATTCCTTCATAATTCAAGATTCCGTACAAGGTGTGCACTGGAATAATGATCAAGCAACTATACACCCTTTTATTGTGTATTACAGAGAAAATGGCATTGTCATGTATGAAAATTTGGTTGCAATTTCACAATGCCTCAAACATGACACAGATTCAGTACATCTTTTTCAACGAAGCGTTAAAAAAGTTTTTAAAGACTGAGGTCAAGAACAGAAAAAATACTGTATTTCTCTGATGGTGCTAGTGCACAGCATAAAAACAAAGTAAACTTTTTGAATATCTGTCTTCATAAGAAAGATTTCGGAATAAGTGCAAAGTGGCATTTCTTTGCAACGTCACATGGTAAATGTGATGGTCTAGGTGGTGCATTCAAGAGATTAGCATTCAAGTACGTCACGATCCGATTACGACTCCCAAGAAGCTCCATGAGTGGGCTCAAAAAAACTTACAAAGCATGGTGCTTTTCTTCTTCACGAATGAAGATCATGAGGAAGAAAGAATTCACATGAAAAATCGTTGAAATGCAGAAAAATGGCTACGTGGTACACGTTCGTTACATTTTTTAATTTTTTTATTTGTTGCGTCTACAACTTGACGCAACGCGTCTCCAAGCCTCTTAAGGGGCGTTGAGCGCTTTGCGCTAGGGAGTAATCCTCCATTACTAATGTGTCATGTCATGTCACGTCGCAGTCAGTTGTCAAGAGGACCGCCAGGTACCATCTCAGCGTACGCGCCTCCTGCTACGCGCTCCTGCGTCACTACCCAGCGGCCAGAATTAGGAAGGAATAAAGATAGGTGAGGGGTTAGGACACTTCACAGGGGTTGGACTAGCCTTTGTGAAGCAGCAAACTCGTTTTGTTGGAACAAATTTCACATGAGATTCGACGGGAATCGAACCCGGACCTCAGTGGTAAAAGGCTAGCAACTTCGCTATGTGCCACTAGCGAGCGAGCTCTCCTTTGTTCCTGTTTGTGAAGATAAAGCAATAGTTAAAATATTTTCTTTGAATGAAAGTGGAGATCTTGTGTAAGTTATGTGAAGAGAAACTTAAAAAGTAAATTTGACACAACTTAATATATTATATATTTTGGAACATTAACTAGAACTTTAAAACCCATTACTCAGTGAACATTTGCACTCATCTTCCTGTTGTCAAGCTTGTTCTCCCCAGCGTTTATTGAATGCGGCACATACAAAGACGGGCGCATGAGGTTCTCGCGGCGCTGTGAACGAGGTAAGGTTTAAAAAACTATCAAAAAGTTGTTTTAACAGAAACCATTTTGAAACTTCGCAGTCCTTTAGAAGGAAGTATAATCTTTTTCATTTTTTTGTGGTAAAATAATTTTTAAACTTAAAGTAAATAAACAAAAAATTAACATTAAACAATTTAATTTTATAAACACTGCGAAAAAATTGCATGGAAGACACAGATTTAAGCTTTGATTTAAAACAAACCCAAAACTGAAGTTTTAAAAAGATTTTGAGTTATAAAATATTGTACGCATGAGTGCGTATGCAGTTAAGGAAAATTTAAAAAATAAATGAAATTATAAATATTTGAGCAAAAATAAGGAACGTGTTTTACTGTTGTGTTCATGAACCTGTAATAAATAATCTTTCTGATCGAGGTAAATTTTCTTTCAAATTCGTCCGATTTTACGTGGAATGGCATATATATATATATATATATATATATATATATATATATATATATATATATATACATATACACACACACACATTCATTACATACATATCCCATTTGTAAAATACAAACTGAATTTTCCAAAGTTGGATACTCTCGTCGTTTAGTTTTGTAAATAACACTAGAGAACAAGATTTTGACCTCTTGGAAGGTAGAGTGCGCAACACACTCAATTTTTTTTTACCTGTATTACAAATATAACAATAAAAACGTCATGTTACTTCACATTTTTCTAAACATACTGTATTTTTATACCGTATTTTACTGTTAATGCAAATGCATTTAAATTCTACCTGTAAGATATGTAGAATTAATACGCATAAAATTTATTTTAATTTTTTTTGTTTTTGCAGTTCATCTATGTCGCTTTCATGAGATACCAACAAGATTGGGCTTTCGTGTGTTGTTCGTTTTTTTAATCTAGTGTATTGGAAGATTGCCGACTTTATTCTCGCGTCTGGTAGTCGCGCTCAATTACGAGTAGGTCTTAGTAAATCTTAGTGGAGGATTTAAAAACAAGTCATATGAACCCTCACGTATCCTACTGCGCATTAATCACCGATTATTTTACCCCTTACCTTATCGCAAGTGTTGGGAGTGGCAGATTCTGAGTCAGCCGGAGTCATGCACAACTGTACCCGCAGTACGCGTGAAGTTCATGTCTGGTTTGCGTGTGTCTCATATACACTAATACATAACAGTTCTGTGTTTTTATGTAGTGAAATTCGCCACATGATCTGTAGAATTGAATCGATTCGATACAATGTAAGTCGTCATTTCACATCGAAAGTGAACATCAACCTCTCTTACGTTTGTGGAAGATTAGGGAGTGCACCCTCGAACGGCAAAGAGCTATCGATATTCTACGCATGCGCAGAAAATCGATAGTGCTGTCCGCTGTGGCGTGCAAAAACTCCCTCCCGTCGAGGTGGGTTGGTCCACGTCCTGACGGGGGGATACAGAGAGGGCTCTCAAGTATTCCTTTCCTTCACAAGTCGCTTTTCTTCTCCCCATTGTACATTCTCATTCTTCTATACTATCCTGTCTTTTCTTCTCCCTCTTCTATTTCACTATAATAATAATAATAATAATAATAAATCTATTGAACATTGTATATCATATGCAACAAGTGCAGCGATTAAATGAGATTTTCAGGTTAGAATAAGTGCTGAAGAATGGTAACTCAATGTGAAGTGTTTGTTTATTTGTTAGAGTATCGTTGTTTACTGAGATGGTCCCGTCGAGGTGGGTTGGTCCACGTCCTGACGGGGGGATGCAGAGAGGGCTCTCAAGTATTCTTTTCTTTCACCAGACATTTTTTCTTCTCCCCATATATCATTCTCGTTCCTTTATTACATCCTTTCTCTTTTCTTCTCCCTCTTCTATTTCAGGCCCCCTCTGTATGCTGAACGCCCACCCATGTGTTTGCCGTGCATGGCGACCCGTGTCGGAGGGAATGTATGTCCTGGCGGTTGAGGGGCCTGTCTGTTTCCCAATTACTCTCCTCGTGCTCCTTTTTTTCTTGGCACCCAGGGATACGTGCTCTTACGTATTTTGGGGAACATTCCTTGTAGGTCTCGATACACTTGCTTTGGCTACGGACTCTTCTAGACGGGCGGTCGGGAGCTAACCCACTCCCGATCAACCGGCTTGGACTAGGTCTTGTACTGAACTCCAGGGTGAGCGGGGGGATCCACGGCGGTGCAGCGCTGTGGTAACCCCCCACTATATCCCCGTGGCAACCCTGGCACTCCGATGGAGTGTCCCCTTGTTGGGCTCCGTGGTGGGTGGGGACCACGGGGATGAATCTGATATCCTCTAATGGATAAAAAACCTACCCCCCCCCGCCCTCTTCCATAAGGAAGAGGAGATTTGTTGGTGAAACAGTAAATCTTGAGAATTTTTTCTGTAATGAATCAGACAGACCTACTAAGCCCCGCTTTCTCGTCATGTCAAGTAAAAGAGAAAATGAAACTATGAAGAGTGTCAGCCCTATAAAACTTGCCAGGGAAATTGAAAAGTTTGGTATATTTCAGTCGGCGGTCCGTCAGAGAAATGGCACAATTCTTTTCGAATGTCGCTCTGACGAACAGATTAGCAAGATCCTTGACCTCAAAGAAATAGCCGGCCTCCAGGTGCATGTGTCCGCCCACCCGACCTTAAACCTCTGCAAGGGTGTGGTAAACCACGAAGACTTCGCTACCGAATCGGAAGAAAATTTGAAAGCCATATTTGCCAAATTTGAGCCATATAGTGTGTGAGAGATCTACAGGATTCAGCGGAGAGTAAATGGGGTACCCACTCCTACCTCAACTCTAATACTGACCTTCGACCGTCCATCGCTACCAGAGAAGATATCGTGTAGCTTCTACAATCTCCGTGTCAGGCAGTATGTTCCAAACCCTCTGCGCTGCTTTAAATGCCAGAGGTTTGGCCATACGCAACCTCGTTGCATGAGCGCCGCAGTCTGCGTGCACTGTGGAAGGGAGGTTTGTAATGACTCTAACTGCTCCGCCGAGGCAAAGTGCGTAAACTGTTGTGGAAAACATCCATATAATTCCAACCAGTGCCCGATTTTCTTAAGAGAAAGATCCAGAAGATCAGGGTCTTTGAGAAAGTCTCCTTTCCGGAGGCACGACGCCGTTACCAGACGCGAAAGCCCGTGGACATGGCCCGAAGTTTCGCTGACACCGTGGGTCAACATAAGAAAATCGATTCGGAAATCCAAATGCCTAAAGCCTCCACTTTGCGCGATGCTGCCTGCCAGGTGTCCTTTGATGACATCGGCGGAGATGCAAATCCCAAATCTCTTGTCCAGCCTGAAACAAAATCGGAAACAAAAACCATAAATATTTCAACCAACACCCAAACACATCAAGAGAAACTGAGGCCGACAGGCCCTATTGCTAGATCTAGGTCGCCTGTCTCAAGGGACCGTGGTGTCTCAATACATGCGACCCTCTCCAGCAGTAGTCAAGATGACTCTGCTGGGAATGAGGAACCTCGCATGAACCAAACCATTACTTTCCAACAAAGAAGGAAAAAGAAGAAAAAGAAACCTGATACATAACCTACACTTGAACCAAAAACTTAACTAGAAACTATGGCTCTCCTCTCATGGAACATAAATGGCCTTCGAACCCGTTTGGATGAATTGAAGTTAATGTCTATACATAGACCCGTGGTTATCTGCCTGCAGGAAACACATCTCCTTTTTGAGCACTCCATCTCTCTACGCGGGTTTTGTTGCTACAGGCAAGACGTAGACGATGGCCTCCGCGCCCATGGCGGAGTCGCCACGTTTATCACAAACTCTTTGGTATCGAAAGAAATTGACATACGAACCACTCTGCAGATATCTTGCGTTCGTGTAAATTTCCGAACTATTTCTGTTACCATTTGCAACATTTATATCCCGCCTGGACAAGTGTCACAAAAAGAACTGGAAGATGTGCTCTCTCAGGTGCCTACACCTTTTCTCATTGTGGGCGACTTCAACGCCCACAACCCTGCCTGGGGTGGCACAAGGTCGTGCACGAGAGGCAGGTTACTTGAAAATATAGATAACCAAAACTTAATTCTCCTAAATTCTGGCGAAAACACACTTTTCTGTAGCTTCTAACACATTCTCGTCCGTGGTCCTAGCTCTCTGTAGTCCCTCCGTTTCTACAATCTTCGAGTGGACTGTCCTTGGCGACCTGCATGGCAGTGACCATTTTCCCATTCGGGTCAACCTCGATATTCCCGATCTGAACGTTGCTCGCCCTCGGTGGCTAATCCACCGAGCTGAGTGGGAAACATTCAAGAAAGAATTACGAATATCGGAAAACTGCCCAAACGACATCGATGCTGTGGTTGCCCATTTTAATAACGCCGTCCTTCATGCGGCCTCATCTGCCATCCCGAAGTCGTCGGGCCATGCACGACACCCCCTGTGCCATGGTGGAACGATGATTGTGCCACCGCGGTCCGGGATCGGAAGAGGGCATTGGCAAAACTTAGTAGGTTCCCAACCATGGAAAACCTAATAAACTATAAAAGATCCCGAGCCAGAGCTAGATTAACGATACGGGAAAGTAAGGCTGCGTCCTGGAGAGCCTACATCTCATCACTCTCTTGCCGTTCATCCCCTAAACTTGTGTGGAGAAAGGTCCGACAGATCGGTGGAAGACTCCCTTCGCCGTCTATTTCAGGGCTTATAGTAAATGGCAATCTCCTAACCTCTCCACAAGAAATTGCTGAAGAAATGGCATCTCATTACGAACAAATCTCCAGCTCCGTACACTATACTTCTGGCTTTCAAAACACGAAAAGAAAAATGGAAAACTGTAAATTAGACTTCTCGAGTCGCGTGGAGGAAGATTACAATGCCTTTTTCTCCATGGACGAACTCTCCTGTGCCCTCGCTTGTGCGAAAGATTCTGCTCCAGGACCAGACCAGATACATAACCAAATGTTGAAACACCTACCTGAAAACGCTCGTTCGTTTCTCCTCGGCATTTTCAACAAGATTTGGGCTGAACATGCTATACCAAGGATTTGGCGTGAAGCCATCGTTCTCCCAATCCCTAAAGAAGGAAAGGACAGAACAACCCCCTCAAGTTACCGCCCAATCTCGCTCACAAGCTGTGTGTGCAAGCTTTTAGAGCGAATGGTAAATACACGTCTGGTCTGGCTCCTGGAACAAAAGCACCTATTTACACCTCTCCAATGTGGCTTCAGGAAGCACAGGTCAACCATGGACCACTTAGTCACCCTCGCTACGCAGATTTCCACTTCTTTCGTGCTACGTTAGCACCTGGTAGCAATTTTCTTCGATATAGAGAAAGCGTATGACACCACCTGGAGGTACGGTATTCTTCGCACCTTGCATACTTGGGGCTTTAGGGGACGGCTCCCTTTGTTTCTAGTAGGTTTTCTTTCATCAAGATCTTTCCGCGTCCGCCTTGGCGACGTGTTATCCTCTAGTCACCAGTTAGAAAACAGTGTTCCCCAGGGATCAATTTTGAGCGTCACTCTGTTTGCCATTGCTATCAATAGTATCGCATCAGTTATCCGGGAGCCTGTGAAAGCATCACTGTTCGTTGACGATTTTGCAATTTTTTGCTCCTCCAAGAGCGTGCACGTTGAGAGGCAATTACAACTTGTGCTCAACAAACTGCAGGAATGGAGCGAAGAAACAGGATTCAAGTTCTCTACCTCAAAAACCACTTGCATGCACTTTTGCAGAATCCGTCACCTCCATAATCACCCCGACCTTTTTCTTGGAGGACAGCAGCTTCCATTCGTTGAATCCGCAACCTTCCTTGGACTCACATTCGACAAGAGCCTAACCTGGCGAAAACACATCCGTAAACTACAGGGCCGATGTGTATCACCTATGAATCTCCTTTGCACTCTTACTGGTAGCTCTTGGGGCGCAGACCGGGTTTGTCTTCTGCGTTTGTATAGAACTCTCATCCACCCTATCTTGGATTACGGATGCATAGTGTATGGGTCAGCGTGTAATACACAATGCTGGCATAAGGATTAGTACAGGCGCCTACCGCACGAGTCGCATCGAATGCCTCTTGGCCGAGGCTGGAGAATCATCCCTGAGCCGAAGGCGGGATATTCTGATTGCCTCCTATGGCGCGAAATTATCCAATGTTGATACTCCCTCGCGTCAAGCAGTCCTCCATCCAACCCACCTGACTTCATATGCGCTTAGACCGTCATTACCCCATCCCCTGGTGTCCGTCTCCGTATGCTCTTAAAGAAGCTTCATATAAAACTACCCAACCCTGTGAAACCCCCCCGAAACCTTGTTTCCCCTTGGAAACTACACCGGCCGATAATAGATCTTAGACTGTCTAACCTTCCTAAATCCTTGACTCCCCCCAGTACATTCTTATCGGAATTTGAGGCGATAAAATCTACGTATCCTGGCCACTTCTTTATTTACACCGATGGCTCCTCCCAAAACGGCAAAGTCGGATGTGCCTTCTACTGCAGTAGATCCACGCAAGGTTTTCGACTAGACTCTTCGTGCAGCGTCTATACCGCAGAGAAGTATGCGCTCTTGGAGGCACTTACATATGCTGGATCGATGTCACTAAAGAAAGTAGTGATCTGCAGTGATTCAAAAAGCTCTCTTGAATCCATCTCCTCCTCCTCGTCTTGTGACCCACTGACAATGACCATACAACAGCAAATCCACCATCTCTTGGTCCGCCACTATATTTTAGTCTTTTGTTGGGTCCCTGGACACGTGGGAATAAGAGGAAATGAAATAGCTGACCAGGCAGCAAAGTCCGCTTTGAAGAAAAGAGAATTAGACATCTTCACAGTCCCCACGGAAGACACTAAGCTGTTTATAAAACGCTCTATCCGCAGTGAATGGCAAACAGAGTGGCATAACTCAGAGTATAAGCTCACGAGAATCAAGGATTCCATAAATCCTTGGTCTTCCTCATCTCGTGATGCTCGGCGAGAGGAGATCATTTTAACACGCCTCCGAATCGGTCACTGCCATTTCTCCCACGGTTATCTCCTCCACGGGGACCCACCCCCTATATGTGAATACTGCAAAATAGATCTTACCGTGGAGCATGTTCTCTTACACTGTGTTAAGATAAGAGAGAGCCGTCGAAGGCATGACCTTGCTAGCTCCCTTGCGGAGATTCTTAGTAATGACGAATCTTCTCTCTGCAAGCTTTTTGGCTTTTTGCGAGAGACTGGCTTGTACAGCCTTATCTGAGAGAAGATGATAATGCCAATTATTGGCTTTTAGCCCGAGATTTTAAACAAAAAAAAACTATCTGGCAATTTTTTGCCAAACCCTCTTATTAGGATATGTCCCTTCTCAGTTTTACTTTGCTTTCTATTGAAGATTTTAATTTTCTTTATTAACTTGGAACTGCAATATTATGCACTGGTCTTAAAATAATTTGACACGGGTGCAAATTACCTTAGCCGTTGAAGCGCCCTTAAACCCAACCAATCAATCAATCAGAAACTCCCTGTTTACATCCAAACTCCAAAGAAATTAAATTTATAAAATTACAAAACTTGTGTATTCTTTGTGCTTTGGCTGTCGTATTCGTGATCAGGACAAACTATGGGCTACTCGCCAGTGCTGTCACGTGTACAACGTACATACAACACCTAATACAACCTAAGGTTGCCGTTGTATGGACAACTCTAAATCATTGTCATTCGCTCTACCAATGTTGTGGAGAATACCAACAACGCTCGATTGAGCTTGATAACAATAACGCTCGATTGAGCGTTACGTGCCTGTATTGAATTTTGCACATTTTAAATATTTTTCGTTCACTATATTTTGTTTTCTTCAATTATTTTTTGAGAAATCACTGATGGGTAATTTTATACCAAACAAGTAACAACCGCGTAAAATCTGCCAGGATGACCTCTGATCGAGAAGCTCTGTCCTGTGTACTTGCTATCGAGCAGGGACACCATTTAGAGATGTTTGAGAATTTGACTTCGTGCGTGTTACCTAATCTATTTCGCCGAAAGCCGTCGGGCGCTCCAGAATACAGGAAATTGCACTCGTTTTTTCTGATTTTCGCAATTAGTGAGCCTATCTATTCTTTACCAAGAGCACAAATCTCTTCAGAAATAGCGCTCCCGGAATCTTTCGCATTTTGAAAGGTAGAATTACACAATTAGGGCGAGTTTTCTTCGATAATTTTGTATTGGTTTTGAAGTTTCGTGCATGCCAGACAAAATATATAAAATGTAAAATTCCACACGAGTCAAGTATTAGGAAATATCTAAATCTTCAATGTTTTGACAATCGAAGAAATTCGATTTGTGTTTAGAGAATTTTATTCATCCTTTATGAAGTACGTATATTTTTTAATATTATTCAACCATAATGCCCATTTCCCTGCCTATTTTTAACTTTTTACTTCCTAAGTGCCTGCCTGTTGTCAACTATAATGTCTATTTTTAAGTTTTTAAGTGCCTATTTGCCTGCCTGTTTTCGACCTTTTTAGTGCCTACATGTCCGAGTTCTAGTAATTACCGTTACACTTTGGACTATGCGCTTGTGCACTTGTAACATGAGCTACAGCAAGTGAGTTAGCGGCTTCACCTCACATTTGGACTCACCACTTCTCTGGAAAACTCAGTTGCTAATACTATCGTAGAAGCCCTGGAAGTGAGCACAAGGCAAATAGCGCGTTAGGTCAACGCATTACAGTCCCTCATCTGGCGAACAATTCATGCGGAGAGATTACGGCTTTTCCATTTCCAGCGGGTGCAGCATTTGCGCAGTAGACACTTTAAAGGCCCATTCACAATGCAAACATAAGCATAAGCATGGCGTTAACATAAAAGTTAGGACTACGTCTACAAGTGGACTCATTCACAATGCGTTCGCATAAGCATAACACGTAAGACGTTAACTTAAGAGCTTGCAAGCTTCAAGCTTCTGTGCTATGCTTATGTCAGACATAAGGAATGAGCCAATCACAGTTCGTTAACTCAAAATCGAGTATCGAAGTCGATCGTGTCGATTCGTGTGCTGCGTCTCATAGCCAATAGAAACTCTTATTTTGCCTGTGTTTATGTTCGACATTGTGAATACGCCAACTCTTCGCTTGTGTTAATGTCTATGTCTATGTGTTATGCTTATGTTTGTGATTGCATTGTGAATGGGCCTTAATGAAAACGTTAAGAATATGTATTAAATATGTAAAATCGGATATAATACGTAATATTAAAATACTCTAATTATAAACACATTTACATAATACGAACTTTTATTAAAAAAATTCCTATACAATTTTTAACATTCATTTGGAAAGCACAAAAATCCGCTCTTTACTTATAACGTCGTTTTCTATTGTCTTGGCATTTCCTACGCAAATGCAAAGAAAATCAGGATTTTTGTTCTTTGGTCAGGTGAAGCGTGTTTTGCAAGAACTGACACAATTAATGTGCACAATTTGCATGTAAGGAAAATCCCCAAGTTGCACGTAGTGTTGCTCACCAAGAGCGATTCTCTGTAAAAGTGTCGGTTGGCATTGTGGATGAATTTATCATTGGTCCTCACTTCTTACCCGAGCGTTTAAGAGGCGTTCAGTATCTGAGTAACTGAGGTACTCCCAAGGCTCTTGGGCCGCGTTTATGCCACCGAAGTGGAGGATCGTGATGACTAGGGGCCGGATTTTGATGACCTAAAACATCGCCAGAAATGATCAATAAAATGCTCTTAAAATGTTTTTAAAATGCCCTAAAACCAAGGGAAAATGACGTTAAAAATTTGTTCAAAACCAGATCGGCTGAACAACTCGCGCTGTTGGATACGTTACTGATGTGATCGAGGCTTTTTCTAATCGTTCACTAATCGTTCAACTAGACTTTAAACTTTTGGTTTGGACTGTTTACTAGAATATCTCTGTCTTTAGAAATCGACTGAACCGCCAATAGCGCTGACTGGTGTCACAGGAACTTTAGATTACGTACTCGCAATGGCTGACATTACAACTGAGCGAAGAAATCGAATACCAGGTATAGGTGCTATGGAATTCTGTGGAGAACATTTGTTGCATCTCGTAAATATTATTTGAAGCAAGCACCATTAAAATGATATTAAAATCGATGAAATCGGCGAAAAATGCATTAAAAATGATGGGAAAAGGTAAAAAATTACTTATTTGTCGAAATCGACGAAAAATGCCAAAAAAAAAAAACCTATAAAAATGGGTTATTTCCTTTTGTCGTAACATAAAATGAATTTCTATCCTACACGAAATTTCCCTCAAGTAAAAAGAAGAAACATTTCATTGAAATCCGCCCCCTAGTGATGACCTTTTTCGGAGTATTGAAAGCCAGGCGACAGAAATAAAGGAACAACCCGGCAAATTTGTGCGCGTCACGTCACGTCAGAGCCCATGCGGCACAGATGCCTACCATACGTCACGCAGGAGGCCATTTTGAATACTTGTAGAGCCCCCGTTACACGAGGTGAAAATGCAAAATTTTGGCTGCGTACTCAAATATGATATAAACTATAGTAAATAACACTTAAATAATAGCTTTTACTCTTTCACATTCGTTAGATAAGCAGGCAGTAATAGCAACAGGGAACAATATTTAATTTATTTTTTGGGCTATGTTTTGCAAAAAATAACCAATGACAAAAACTTTAGGGTTTAGACTATTTCCTTTTGAACTCGTGAATAACTTGGTGTACTCTATCATCGGGACTGTGTGAGCAACGTGTGTGTGTGTGTGTGTGTCTGTCTGTGTGAGTGTGTGTGTGCATGTGTGTGTGTTTTAGATATAGATATAGGAAAGCATCCTTAAAATATTTGGCATGTTTATTTATATTAGAATTTTCAGTTTATATTATTATTATTATTATTATTATTATTATTATTATTATGTTAAAACAGTTAAACAAGATGATACATAATTACATCATCTCAATGTGGAGTTGTACTATTTTATGAAGAGTATTTTTATTATCAGGTGTAATAAATTAGTTTGATATTTCTTATATCTAACTGATTTCATTTTGAAATTCCATTAATTTTCAAACTATAGTTTTGGCTAAGGTTTTTAGTGCTTCAAATAAACAGAAAAGCATCCAATAAAAAATAACTTTTAATGAACTAACAGGTTATTTTCTATTGTTTGTAAAGGAATGGGTTAGTTTATTAACTATTACACATTAACTTTAATGATATGTTAGTTTTCTCTTTGAATATACCAATTGTTCAAATATCTGTCTTATAGTTGCAAAAGCAAACTTTTAAATTATTTACGTTTAACTTAGGAAATCAGAAATTACTTAAAGTTAGTTATATTTACAAGATAGTGTAATTTTAATTTAAAAGTCATTAATTAGTTATTCATTGTGAGCATTTTTTTATATCTTGGAACAATCGAAGTACAAAACTTTGTACTGTACCCCACCTTAAATGGACGTGAGTCTTTGTTCTGTTCAAGAGAGCTTAATATAGGTCAGTGTTCAGTTTTTCCTTCCTTGTAATTGTCTTATGAACATATGACGATATATATTTTATTTTATGTTTTTATTGAATTAAAGGTGAAACACATCCATTTGCATTTTATTTCATACTTTTTGTTACTAATTTTTATTGCACTGATTGTGTGTATTTGAACTTAAGAGTATGTTTATAAATGATAAAATGATGCTGACCAATTTCTTGACAAGTCTAAATGACAGTAAAACAATATTGAAATAACATTTTTTAAAGTATTCTTTAAAACATTTTCTTCCTTTCAGATGTGCTGTTCGTGGGTGTCAAAGCAAATTTAGTGAAGAGAAGGATCTTCAGATTCATGTTGGTTGTCATACTGATACTGAAAATTGTCGGGATTTCCGATGCTGTGAATGTCAAGCCCCCTTTGAACGTTGGCGGTCTTGTGCTATGCATTTGTGGAAAGTTCATAATATTGACTGTGGTCTTCTTACTTGTCCAATTTGTTTAAAATATAAGACTGCTACATCAGTTCCTTTGGAAAACCACATGAGAATTCATGGAGAAGCTCGGTCTTTTACCTGTCCTGAATGTGGCAAAGGATTCAAACAAGCTGCTCAACTTCATAACCATCGTGTTATGCACTTGGATCGCAAAACTAGTGAACTACCGCGCTGGTAAACATAATGTTATATCAGTATTTGCTTGTTTTTAAGATAATTCTCTCTATGTGTTAAGTCAATTGTTATTTGTATTATTAGAATATGTGTACAAGATGTAACATTGTATCCTTTGAAAACTTTTACTTTTCGTAGGTATGCATCTAAGCAGTGTAACATCTGTTTTAAAAATTATGCCAATTCAAAATGCCTTAAAAAACATATTCAAGCTGTTCACAGTAAATTACGGCCGTACGTCTGCCAGGTGAGGATAACTAACCTATTCGCATTTACCAATCGTCATTGAGTAGTTGCTTATGTTCTTTAAAAATGTTTAATTTCAGAAGCCATATTGCACTGTTCTTAATATACTTATTGATACGTAATACTGTTCTTGAATTGGGGTGGCATGAGACCCAAAAAACTTAGGAAATTTTAGAGAATTTACTATCCATTGGAAAAGTCAGGGAAATCTTAGTTGTTGTTGTTGTTGTTGTTGGGTTTTTTAATTTTCATTGCAAAACTAGTTTCAAAGTGACAAAGAGTTGTCATTTAAGTGGTGAATGAAAAAGGCAAGGTGTTAAAAATGCTGTTCTGAGAATATCGCTCTTGAAATGTTATTTCTCATATAATTTGATGTTGGATTTGTGTTCGAAGTATAAAATATAAGTATAAAATAATGCATTATGCACTATTGTTGAACCAACTTCATTTTATGGTGAATCTCTGATAGATAGTGAAATACTTTACAATTCTAAAAAACTAAATATGCCTGTATCAAGAATAGCTCTTCAGCTTCTGGGTCAAAGATCCCCTAGTTGGTGAGGTTTTTCATCCAGTTTCCCCTGATCCATTGAGCACATGCTGAGATGGCCCCTTGCTTTTCATCTGGACAGTAAAGGTAGCTTTACTATGTATGGTTTGTTTTCTTAAGCTGTGAAACGCATCACCTAAAGAAAATTGTCATTCTGTGTTTTCTTAATTCAGTTTGCTCTCAAAAAACTATTTAACATTTTCTGTTTCATCCAAAAAACTTTCAACATTTCTTCAGTTTGCATAAACCCTTTCTTCAGGTATAAAGGGACTGCATTAGTCGCACACTGTTAGTTTTCACTTAGCCCTTCCAGTGTGCACAGTGGTGAAATGCAGGCAGTTTCTGCCAAGTAAGAAGAGTATAGCTGTAACCTTGTTCAAGGAAGGTTATTTGACCCATAAAATAGCTTCTAGCTATTTTATGGGTCATGGGTTTCTATGCTCATTCAAAAATTTCATGTTTGTTGCCAAAAATCACGAACACCGGTGTTTCCCACAGGAGGAGACAGAATGTTGAAGTAACTGTGTTTGCAATTGAAGTAGCCGTGTTCCCAGATCCATAGATCAAAAAATAGAATAGGAGAAACATTCTGGAGTGAAAGCTAGTAGTGCAACTGTAAGAAGATGTCGTTTTAGTGAGGTCTTAGTGAGGTCATCACCCTACAAAGAAGCCACTTCTTACTGATGAAATAAAAAAAATCAACTTCAATGGGCAGGAAACCACGTAATTGAACTGAAGATGAAAAGTGTGTCATCTTCTCAGATGAGTCTAAATTCAACCTCTATGGCTCGGATCGCATCCAATATATGAGGCAAAGGAAAGGCAAAGAATTTCATCCTGTAGTCATGAAAGTAAAGCATCCTCCTGGCTAGATATTTTGGGGCTGCGTATCCTATCATGGAGTTGGTCATATAAACTTTGGGAGCAGATCAGTGAATGCACAAGTCTATAGAACGTTTTGAAGACTACATTGTTGTACAATAGCTCAGCACTTTGATGAAGCGAACTTGTGCATTTTTTAAGACAATTCAGCACCATATCACAGAGCAAAGACTGTTAGTATGAGCTACTTTTCTTATCACTTACACACAAATAAAAAATATTTGTTTCTGCTTCGTTTATTTGCATTGTCTTAATTGTAGATCAAAAATTGGCTTCTTGAATTATGTCCCTTTCTTGGCCAGGAAACAGCTAGGTCTTGAAACCTATTCAGGACAGGTGGGAAGAAATTGCAATTTTAATTGTAGATAGGATCCCAAAACTTTTCAAGAGCTTCTTGATTCAATTTTCAATCCACAGAATCAGAAGTTGTTACAATGTTACATAGAGAATCTTACTTTGTCTATGCCTAGGTGTTGTCATGCAGTAATTATGGTGAAAGGTGACTGAACAAAGTATTAAAGGCTTTTAATTTGTATTAACTTAATTTGGATGTAATTAGTGTGTTTAATAAAAATTATTAAGTATTTAATATACGAATTTACAAGTTATACCTCTAAACCCAGTAGATCCTGAATAATAAATTGTAAAATACTACTCTGATATTCTATACATTACACTATTTTATAGATGTTTCAAGTTCTAAACTAAATTTTGTAGGAATTGGTAATTATCTATATTTTATCTTTATTATATGATTTTCCTGATTCCCTTATCTTCATAACACTTGATTTTTGCTACTCGAATGACGTATTTTCAGGATTATATTAAAGATATGAGAGACATCTGATGCATTTTTTTAGCACTACTGTAGTTATTTCATCTACAATATAATTAAATAATAGTCCTCCATGTGCCTACAGTAGTGAGTCGTTTAGGGCTTCAATGGTGTGTTTGATATCATGAAAGAATTGTCTGTGAAAGAGGCCACAAGTACTATCTCCTTAACCAAGCAGGGAAGATGCTTCAAAATCATCATTTATAATTAAGCTGTGGATGTTGGCCTATTTTTTTCTCTTCAATGTAAAACACAATCTTTTAGGTTACTTGTTCATTTCATGGCATTAAGAGTATTATATGCGAATTTTATTGTGCCTATAAATACCTAAATGTTGCATATTCTCACATTTATTGATCAAAATACAATTATCCTTAATCAAGAATTAATCAAATCTACTTTTTTTCAATCAAATGTACATTTATGGCAATCAGAGTACAGAGAAATCAAACAACTACCAACAAATCTATGTTAAAATCCCTGATTTTTCAAAAATTGCCAAGGTTCAATTTTTTTTTTTTTTTTCGGCGTCTTCCTACAACTACAATATAGAAGATCGAGATATTTTTCTCTTAATGAAATCTGTTCTTTAAAGATATCTTGAAATAAAATCATGTACAATTTTTTGAAAATATGAGAATTTTTGCATAATTTTGCGTGAAAGATAGACAATTAAAAAAAAATTCTCGGAAAGGACTCCAAATTTTTTCTTTAAATTTTCACTTCTTTTGTATAAAAAGTGGTAGTAGTCCCATTTTTGGTGAAATCTATTTTTGAAATGCAAAAAGTTAACATTGCAAATGTACAATATTGATGATAGAGATTTTAGTCTTACTTCAAATCTGTTCTAAAATATCAGACCTCTAGAAAAAGTCATATACAATTATTTGTACAAACAAGTAATTTTCGCATAATTTCTGCTTGAAATTAATGCAAATTATAAAAAATTCATTTTCTCAAAAACTGCTCAAATTTTTTTCCACGGATAGAACAAGGGACACTTAAAAGAATGGCACAACTCTCATTTTTATTAAACTCTGAATTTTTGAAAGTTGCTAAATTGCAATTATAAATAGTGTAAGAAAGTTTATGCTGCTGAAGCATCACTAGTGACAGCATTTGTGTTACGCATGGAGATTGAAACAAATAAAACAATGTTTTCTATTATGTGTAGGTTAAATGTGAAAAAAACAACGTACTATGCAGTATTAGAGTACCAGCAGGCACTTAATGAAAAGCAAAAGTTAGGAACTGTGATTCAGTTTTTCTTGTGCAACAATGATGTAAAGGATTTGTATGAGGTTTTGTACAGAACAACAATGGAAACAAGCATTTCAGGACGGAAACTAGATTATATTTACTTCAGAAACTTTCTACAGAAGTACACTAATAAGGATTAGAAAAAATTATAGTGCCTTTATTTTACCTAAAAATTATAGTGCCTTTTAGTGCCACCTATTTTACAATTTTAAATGCCTATCTTGCCTGCCTATTTCTACTGTTTTTATAAATATGCAGCTTATTTATAATATTATTATTGTTACACAATTATGCCTTAGAAAATACATGCATTATACATTATTTTTTTATAATAATAAAAAAGCTTTGGTTGATGCCTTTCATGATGATTATTTATTAAATAAGAAGCTTCAATGTCAATGATCATCAGATTTAGCATCACTCTTTCATTCTGGTCAAGTACAACATATTTCACACACTTCTGACACGAGAGCAAGGCAGAGAACATGCAGTCTGGGAGAAGGACCAAAAAGAAACAAACAATTGTATGTATGAAGATGGTAGCAACAAAAATCATGATTTGATTTGATTTATTTTGTCAACGAACTGTAAAAACTGTGTGACATGTGGGGGAGAAGTATTATCTATGCGTGTTTTCTTGAGCTCCAAAATCTCTTCCCCACCTTTTAACTATGAATTGTTGAATGATGAATGAAAGTACCAACAAAGTGAGGTTAGCAATATTTGAAAACTACGACTATTGCTCCCAATTTACCCGTATATAGTCAAATATACCCCGCCCTCGAATATTACCCGCACCCTAATTTTACGGAAAGGAATTTCGAGGGAAAAAACTTTTCGTTTCTTCAATTTTATTGCAAAAAAAAAATAGTTCCATTAAATTACATGGTTTAAACAATTCCGCACCTGCAGTAAAAAAAAAACTAAATGTGTGTTTTTCATGAATAAGAACAGCAAAATTTTGATAGAAAAAGAACTTATGCCGCACTTCTTTAAGCTCTTCTCCACCAGAGAAAGCTCAATCGCGTCCCAAGCACTTCTGATCCATCTGCTGAATTGTGAAACGTCCAGCCGCTTGATCTTTCCGGTTGGGGTGTACTCGTGGTTTGCCCCTGCCATTGTTACTTAACCGCAACCTTGAATGGGCGATTAATCCACACATCCAGAGGCTGTAGAACAGACGTTAGACCTGGGATGATTCCCAAGTCAGTTTCCCCCCTAGTTAACAAATTCCGTACTTCCTCTGTGGTGTGGCCACGTGTGTGTGTGTGGTGGTGTGGTGTAACACAGAGAATTACTGTGCATCTTAGCTTTTCACAGCCTCCTCTTCTCACCGTGACGCTCGATTCTCTTTTTGTATACAGTGTAATTTAATGCATCTCAAAATATACCAGGGTCTGAGCGGCATTGCCGATTTGCGACAATAAATAGGAATTCGATTTTCGCAAACTAATCACATACTTGTGGAAGTTGATTATCTTTTTTCCAAAATCGCTATGTAACCTCTGGACTTGGTTTTTTGTAAGTTCATGCGGGAGAAAAATTGCTCACAGATATAAGTGGAACCGAACATTGACAATACCCGTGCAGTTGCGACGATACCCAACTACTCGATTTCGTTCGGGACGTGCCACGGTTTGCACCCTCAGTTCAACCTCCCGACTGACTATTTCTAAAAGAAAAATCTAAAGAACAGAAAAGTGAAGGGAAAGCCCGGCCGTCGGGGATTATGCGAACTTTCCTGGTTCTCGCGCGGGCTTTCCAGCGCCCCAAGAAGGGGCTGAAATGGGGCGCTTGTGCACCTCTGTATTAGAGTATATACGGTATAGAACATTTGCATCGGTAGACCAACTACTGATATGATTTTTTAGTACCTATTGTTAACAAAATGGTATCATATACTCCTGGCCCTACTCCTACCACTATTAGCAAAAGGAGAGCTCAATCAAACTCATGCATGATGATACTACATTTATGTCCAGAAGCAAAACAGGCCATCTCAGCATTCACTCTGTGTATTAGGGAAACTGGTCAAAAACTGATCGAGATTGGGATCATTGACCCGAAAGCTGACATAAATTATACAGGCATATTAAGTCTTCTTAAAATTATACAATACAAATGTTAACCAATGTTTTATGTATCATTGTTAAAATAAATATTAATTTTCTTTTTGTTCAGTATAGTTTCTAATTTATATAAACAGTTTTGCTGCAGAAAAGATCTTTTGAAGTTAAAAATTTGTGTATTGATTTTAATTGTTTAGTGTCGTCTGGCAATTTGTTGTAAAGTAACATACATGCTTGTATGTGGATTTCATATAGTGAGCTTTTGATACACCAGATGTATGTAATTACTGTGAAGTGTGTTGTAATTATAAATATCAGTATTGCATGAAAGTACGTTCTCACCATTAAGCAAATCGGTTTTCACAAAAATTACAGATTGGTAAATGTAATAATGCAATGGTAAGATTCCAAGCCCCATGAAAGGAAGGTTGTAGGAATGGTGGATCATATTGGCTTTTTATTTTTGTTTGTTTTTTGCTGTGTAAAAGTCTGAGTGCTACAGGATAAGCTTTCCCATAACATTATGCCATATTTCAAGTGGGAATATATCAAGTGGGTACATTAGCAAAATAGTACATACAACGAGCTGCATGAAGGCTGACAGAATTTGAAAGATTTCTGAATGCTTAACATAATGAAGTTAATTTAGTGTTCGATTCATTTATATGGATATTCCATTTGAGGTTTGACTGAATTGAGAGGCCCAGAAATTTGGTTACATGAACATTACAAATTTTGTTACATTTCTGTATTGTTTATTTTGAATTGTACATGCTTTTGCCAGTTTGAAATGCAAAAATGCATTGAAACCATTATTCCTTTGTTAACTATTAAATTTTTATTACGAAACTAATTTGAAACTGCTGAAATCATACTATTTATTGTTTCATTTTTTGCAAAGAACATTTGTTTCATCAGCAAACAGAACTGTTCCATTTGTTATGAATGGGGCTATATCATTATGTGTAAAAGGAAGAGGATAGGGCCTAAGTTCAAACCCTGTGGAACCCCATTGTCAATTGGCAAAGAATTGGAAAGATGAGTAATGTTCTTTCATGCCAGTACGGTATTTCTACTCTTTGCAATTAATTCTTAAGGTACAAGGATAACCAATCTAAGGTATTACCATGAATTCCATGTGAAGGTAATTTTGAGAGCAAAATTCTATGGTCAATTACATCAAAAGCTTTTGAAAGATCTAACAATATTCCAAAAGGTGCTTCATTTTGGTCCACTGATAAAGCAACATCTTTAAGAAAGAAAAAAAAATTATTAATAATTAAATTAATAACTTAATTTTTTTTTTAAATGGCAGTTTCCATTGAGTTTGATTTTCTAAATCCATGTTGAGAGTCTGAAAATGCTTTGTTTTTCCAGAGAAAAGTGTCTGTTCCCATAGAGCAAAATGCATGTAGCAAAGCATAATCTTTTTGAAAAAACTGACAAAAGAGTTGAATGATTAAGATGATTTTAAGGTGCAAGGAAATAGTGATCGTTCAGGCAATTCTAATTCGTTCATCATTGCATCAACATTCTCATCAAGACAATTTTCTAGTAAATTAAACAATTTACAATTTTAATTTGACTGTATAGTAAGAATAGAGAGCCGCGGTGGCTCAGTGGCTGGGCACTGGCTTCCTGACCTGAAGGATCCAGGTTCGAATCCCGTCATAGGCTGTGATTTTTATCTGGTGATTTCCATTCAGGGTGGCTCAGAGGTCGACTCAGCCTCTTTTCCAAATGAGTTCCAGGATCTTTCCTAAGGGTAAAGGCAGCAGGAACATTGTACTAGTCACACAACCTCCTTGTGCCGATGACGAATAAGTGGAGCCCTACTTTCACCTCCATTGTGAGCGACATTGGCCTGTGTGCAATTGCACAGGGATATCTTCACCTTTTATATAGTAAGACCTTCAAAATTAGGATGTCATTTTATATTCAGAGTCGACTTAAATTCGGGTAAATTCAGATTATAATGCGTATTAGTAGCCTAAAACCAGTGGAATAGGGTTCCTAAATTCCAAAATACAAAGCAGTGAACTTTTCTATTAACACCACTCATTAAGAAGTTTAATTTTTTTTGCAAGGCTAGTAAACTGTTCTGCATGTCACTTATCAACTCTTTTTAAGGTGAAGGTAATCCAGAAACTTACCGTCAAAATTGTGAAACATTTGATATGTGTAGTGGAATGCATTAATATTTGTGTGAATTTTTTGCATTAGGTATGTGGTCATGCATCTGCCCGCAAAGCAATGTTGCAATTGCATTATCGGCAGCACACTGGAGAGAAGCCACATACTTGTCCTCTGTGTGATTATCGCACTGGTGACCATAACTCACTGAGACGGCATATCATGCGCCACACTGGCCAACGTCCTTACCGATGTCCTCACTGCCCATACAGTGCAATCCAGAGCAACTCCTATAAAAATCATTTGCGTAATAAGCATCCTGGGCAGAGTGGAGTTTTCTCATGTGGTCAGTGTTCATTTAAGACTGTGAGCCATGAAGGCTATTTACTTCATGTAGCTGATCACAAAAATGGCATTATCAACACTTGCAGTGATGGTATGTAAATAATACATTTGAAAGGTTTTGAATCACTACTATTCAGTATAGAATGTACATAACTGTTTTGCTTAAATTTTAGGTGGAGGAAGTGATGTTGAGGTATTTCCAGGCAATGTTGCTGCTGCCCAGCTTATATATCGATGTCTGAATGCTCTATCTGACGGGGCTAATGTAGAAGCAAATGTTACAGGCAGTAGTACTTCTGCGGATGGAACAATGCAGACAATTACTATTCAGATTCCAAATCAAGAATGTAATGGTGAAAATGAAGACGAAGTAACCCGATGTTTTCTAGAAGTACAACAACAGTTAGAGGAAGAAAATATAGACACAAGTTCAATTGCTGTGTCTGGATTATCGGACCATAATGGCTTAAGTCAAATAGTTACATGATAGTGATATTACAAGATTTCCAAGAGTAATTGTCAATGTATTATATGTTAGTGCTTTGTTATCTTTTATGTGTACTTGGTTAGAGTATTATCCTGATATTACTGAATGTAATTATCTCTATAAATAATTGTATTATTTAGTACTATGTATTTGGTACATTTTTAATTTTACAAAATCTTTTCAACCAGCTTCAATATGGCCAAAAAGTTTTTAGATGTATTTAAAACAGGAATGATTGATTGATTGATTCGTTTCTTTAAATATACAATTGTTCATATCGAGTAGTATTGTTCATTCATATTTCATATTGTTATATTAATTCATATTGTTAATTTAATATTCACTTCTCCCCATACCATGTAATATGCAGTTTTTAACTGTTTTTGACGTAAATAAATAAATACAATTGTTCATATTTAATGATGACCATATTTCTCATGAGAATTGAGTATATAATTTAAAAAAACTAATTGTACATGAAAATGGGTTGTTTAATTAATGAATATTTTCTTGACAGTTTAGGTTTCTTTATAATTCCAAAAATGTATAAAAACAAGATACTGTTTAAATAGAAATGTTTAAAACATTGATTCTGAAATGCACAAATTCAGACATTTTGTTTTTATAACCCAAAATTGTCAGTAGTAACACAAAATGTTTCTTCTATAACATATTTTTTACTTGAGTTTTGGTCCTTTAAAGTTGATTATTCATTTTAACATTGTTCCAAATTCATTAATTTCTCAACAAATATTTTAACCATCATTACTTGAAATGTGTATTAAAATATTAATTTGTATATAATGATGTCATGTTTTAGTATAGAAATAAGAAATGCTTTACTTCAAATACTTCAGTTATCTGTTCTGAGGTATTCATACAGCAAAAGTCTTTGACTGCGTACCCTTTAGATATAACATCATTTTAAGTTCAAAAACAAAAAAAAACCTAAGAGGAGAGAACCACCGTTTATAGTGTCCAGGTGAAAGCCAAGGACGCGGCAGCGTTTGCTCCATGGATCAAGGGAAATGAAATTATATTAACAATTTGACTTTCCTAGCACTATCCATTACAATTTAAAAATTATGAATACGTGACTTATGACCATGTGGTGAACTCATTAATAATAATCTCTCTAAAATTGACTAGTAATCTCACTGACAATTACTGCATCGTTATGCATTAATATTATGGTTTGAATACGTATGTAATTTTGAGGTTACATGACCACCTTTTAAGAAATTTTTAAATTACCAAGAGCTGATAATAATAATAGCCAGTTTTCCTCCATTTTAAATTCTATTTACATAGATATTTAAAATTATAAACTCCAAGCAATTGAAATTCTATTAAGCAATTTTTTGTTTTGTTTTGTTTTTTTTGGCGTCCTTAATCTTATCATATCATTTATCAACACAACGCGTCTCTTTGCCCCTTGTCGAGTGTTGAGCACAGAGTAATCCTCCATTAACGTAAAGTATTTTATGTTTGTCTCGCCTTGTCTGTCGGTTGTCAAGAGGACCGCCAGGTAGAATCTCCTCGCACGCGCCTCCTACTACGCGCTCCTGCATCACTACCCAACGGCCAGAAATGGGAAGGAATTAGGAATGGGGTAGGGTTTAGGACACTTCACAGGGGTTGGACTAGCCCTTGTGAAGCTGCCAAACTCGTTTTGTTTCACATGAGAATCGAACCCGGACCTCAGTAGTGAAAGGCTAGCAACTTTGCTATGAGCCACGAGTGAAGGCTATTTATTTTTTATTTAATATAGCTATATATTATTTTATGTAATACTATGAACATTTGATGGGTAATAAATAAAATTTGGGTAAATGTAAAACTTAGGATCCTCATTAAAAGGACTATAACTTCAGTAAACGCATGAAAAATGCGTCAAACAAAAGTTTTCAGTATGCAAAATTAGAAAGGTCGAGAACACCATTCCTACACGAGGAGATGGTTGTGATGGAAAATTAAAAATGCTTTGCCCTTGTGCTGAACACTTGTAGCATAAAGCCCCTTTTGGTGCTCCCCTCTCTTGTCACTTTGTTTGTGGCGTTGGAAATAATTTCTGGCAGCAGAAGAAAGGAGGGGAAAATAGGCTTTTTAACAGGAAGAAAACTTTTAATTGTTAAGTGAACTACTTTGTACACAATTTGGAAATCAGAGGAAACAAAACTTCCAGAAACATACCCACTCATTATTTAAACAATGAATTTTAAATTATTTTGAGATTTTTTTCTTTTAAATACACAATTTTCACAAATAACGCTACTTATGTTTAAAATGAACAATGGGATATTATACTGAACAAACCAATTCTATGTTATTTTTTAATAATAATAAAAAAACATCTTTTTGGCCAAATTGAAGATCAGACATTTTTTTGGTCAATTGTACAAAGAATTATTTAGTTTTTAAATAATTGTATTGAGTTTAAAGATGTGTCGTGAAGGATTATTTGTTTTAACTTGATTTTAAATGTTCTTACATAAAATTGTTATAATTATTTATATGACTTCATGTCATTGTTAAGGATTCTTCAGATAGGTACGGTTGCATGGACGGGGCCGACATAGTACATTGTGAACTTGTGAACCAAACGTATTCAATCTAGAGTGGACACGTTAAAAAACAGTTGTAAACAAGTACACATCATTGTATTTTGTTTTAATATTTTCATGTGTTTAAAAAAGCGATCACAAATTATTCTGATGAAGAGCTTTGTTTTGACTGTCAGATGAAGAAAGGTGGAAAAGAAAATGTGTGCTTGAGCCATTTCCATTTGTGCCATGAATTCTTGTTTTCATAACCCGTCCATGGTGCACCAAGAACTAGCCTGGTGCGCCACAGTAGGTTGTCTGTTGTTTGACTGAGCTGATACAGTCCGTAATGATACTGTATTTGCGTTGTACAGTCCACCTTGTCCATGTAGACAATTCATTATTTGTGTCACCCTTTTAGTGTGTGTGTGGTTGTTTTTTTTCGGTTGTATGTTCATTGAAATACATGCATTTGTACAATGAATGCACACGTATAGACTTTGGAATAACTTACAAAAGCCAAGGAGACAATTTTTATTTAAGAAGAATGGGTCCTTGATATCTGCGGTAGGAGAAAGAATGTTACGGTGGCCCGAAGAGTGTGGGTGTATCATCTTACACTTCTATCACAGTTACAGAACTTGGAGAATGTATTGTTCTGTTAATAGTAACAACTAATGGGTTTGTGAAGCATGGATTACTTTAAAAACTGTTGGGAGGTAGACAATCTGTCAGGTTTTCAGTATCATCAATCTAGAGATCTTGCCCATTTTAGACAATTACACCCACCTCCTATTTTTATTGGGATCTTAGAGATCCCACCTTCACGAACTCCAAATAGATCAGTGAGTCACTCAGTGTGACTAAAGTAAGATATTTCAGAAGTACAGTATATGTGTTTGTACAATATGCATTGTATTGTGTTTGTATGTTGGGCGTGTGTCGATACACAAAAACACATGCCTACACACACACACACACACACACTCATGAAGTTTTAATGTACATGACATATGTCAAAAGTATCAATAAATTAAAAAAGTTACGTTATGTGTGTAAATGAATAATTGATTCCTTATTTGTTTCAAACTAATTCCAGATCTTTCCTGAAAAATTCATTTGAAAGAGCAGTAGGATAACTGTTCGTATTCTGGGTTGACTGAGTACTTTTTGAATTTGGAGTTTGCAGCATTTCAGAGCGCCATGATCTAGGAATAACAGAAAATACCAGTTCAACCACAGTGTGCCGGGAGCGGTAGCTCAGTGCAGCACCTCTGACCAGGAGGTCCTAGGTTCGAGTCCTCACGGCAGCAGGATTTTCGACACAACTTTCCAGCTAGGTCCACTTCAGTCACTGTCAGGAGGAGAATTCTAGCGGCCAGCTGCTCTGGTCGGTAGTTTTCCGTGTTTATTCCGATAAACATCAGGCGAATGCCGGAGCAGTACCTTAACGAACGGGCCACGGACCGCGCGCGATCTTTCCTTCCTTGTGTCCTATCCTATCCTCTTAAACACACACACTAACATGCACTACACTACCACATATTCCAGGAGACCTGTCGGGAGCTTAGAGTTTGTCCCGACTGGGGCGGTGCCCCGCTGGTGGGAGAGTCCTGGTGAGGGGGAAACCGTGTTAGCCAACACGGTCGGCGCCGGATCTCGCCATCCACCTGGGGAACATCACCGTCATCTCCCGATCAAGATGTGCACTACACTTACGGGACTAATGACCTATGATGTTGACGCGCCCTTCCGGGCGCGTCACTAACCAACCAAAGTATACATTTAATTACGTTTTGTGATGCAGATCGAACCATTAAATGATCAGTTTGTTATCAATTTTAGCCATGAATTTGGTAACGCTCCTTTTGTAGTAGAAGTGACACTGTGTGGGGGTGCAAATTGCAGGGTACTCTGTGATATTTTGTGTACTACTGGTACACAAAATCATATGTTCTTAATTCAAGAAAACAAATACAATAAAAATTATTACTCTTTCTAAAGATCTACACTCGAACACGAGCTTCGCGCTCGTAACTGGGCATTAAATGCAATTACAACTGCCCCGAGAACTTTACCGCGAGAACTTTTTTTGATTTGCACAAGTTTAATTATTCTTTAAAAATAAACACTCTTTTTTAAGATTGATTTGATAACTTTTTCTTATTGAACCAGCTGGTGTCAGAATACCCTCGCCCCTGATTGCAAAATAAACACAAAGTTCTAATTTTACTACACTAATCTATGTACATTTCTTATACATTAGTCAGTTGAATGAGTCGTTTAAACAATTTACAATTCAAATCAGTTATATAGTTTCTTGTTCAAGCGTTAATTTCACTTGCATTCATTCAAAAATCTTGCTTGAAAAATAGATTATTCAATGGGTTTTAAATTACAATTACAATTATTTCAAATTAATTAGTTAAAATGTTCTGTTTTGTCTTTGATGCCTTTTTCATGCACATGTACTCACGCGTCTGCAATGGGAGACGTGTAGAACAACCTCGGCGGGTACTACGAACGAAGCATGCACGCCCCGGTACTGGAAGGCAGCGCCCTCATTTCGCGGCGGCACTTTGGCTCGACGCGGCGTTGGCCTCTCTCTCTCTCTCTCTCTCTCTCTCTCTCTCTCTCTCTCTCTCTCTCTCTCTCTCTCACACACACACACACACACACACACACACGGATCCAAGGGGATGTGATGCGATTACAAGTCTCTCGGAAGAGAGTCTCCTAGCCTCTCCATCCCAACTCCGCTCTCACGTTCAAGAGGTGGACCCTGTCGAGTCGAGTAACCCGTGCCAAGGCTGTGGTAACCAATCCCTTCGGCGGTACGGGTCGACCAACAGACGAGAGAAGGGGGTTCTGACAAGTTTCCTGTCGGAATGGCATGTAACCGCCGTACTGGAGCGCCCCGAAAGTATATCGGGATACGGTCTGGTTGGTTACAACCCTGGCCCAGGGTAAAGGGTGAAGCCGGGGGAGCCTGTAACCCCTAAGCGACGTGTCCCCAGGTGGCGTACAGGGGAGGAATCTCTAGATATAGAGGTCAAGAGGCAATTAAAATACCTCTCACGGACCAACATGCGGGGAAGGACACCCAGTCAAAAAACCAATATGGAAGGTCTTTTGGGATCTCAGTTTACGGTGCAGGGGCCCGGATCCCCAGTACCGGCGTCTGTTGGGAGTGAGCAAGCGGGCTCCCAGGCGTCGTCAACCAGCGACCGCAGTACTTCAGCAGTGGACCACTGGGCTGCTGTAGTACCCTTTGCTACTAGTGATGATCTTGCAAAACAACAGGCATTGTGTAGCCTTGAGAAGAAAATAACCGAGCTTCTCAATTTTGTTAAGCCTCGCCATAATGTTCACGGTGAGATCAAGAAACTGGCGTATTCGATCCAGACGCACTTTAATGAGGTGGTAGCACTGCAAAAAGGAGGATCACCCAGACCAGATCCTCAGTGCAACAAACTTACTGGGAAAGAAGAATGCACTCAGACGTCCCCTGAGAAGGTGGCTGCGGGAGTACTCGTAACGAGAAGCGATCCTTCGCGAAATCGGAACTCCCAGGTGCCCAAGGTAAAGAAGGAGACTGCGAAAAACGCAGATAAAATCCGGGCAGAAATACCTTCTCCGGAAATACCGCGAGAACAGCCCGAAGTGGCACGAGAAGAGCCCGAGTGGCAAGTGGTCACTCGTAAGAGAACGCGTAAGCGTTCTAAAACGCGGAAAAGGCCACCCAGACCAGATGCCCTGATGATTAAGAAGAAGGATGACGCGCTGACGTACGCGGACATCCTTAAAAAAATGAAAACTGATCCTGAGCTTAAGGATCTGGGCGAGAATGTCACGCACATCCGGAAGACAGCTGGCGGCGATCTTCTTCTGCAACTGAAGCGGTCTGCCGGAGGACAAACAACAGATTTTCAGTCCTCTGTAAAGAAGGTGTTTGGATCGGACGCTGATGTGAGGGCTCTCACTCACACCGTGACTATTCAGGTGAAGGACCTGGATGAGGTCACAACTAAAGAGGAAGTGCATAGGGCTCTGATGGACAAACTTCCCGAAGCCAGTGATCTCCCAGCTACTGTGGTCAAATCCCTAAGACCATCCTATGGTGGAACACAGGTAGCAATAGTCAGCGTTCCTGTTGCGGTGGCTAACAAATTGTTGGCCATCGGTAAAATAAGAATAGGATGGGTGTACTGCACTCTGCGTGAGAAGAAGGTCCCCCTGAGGTGTTACAGATGTTTGGATTTTGGACACCTCAGAAAAGCATGTAAAAACTCACATGACCGGTTCAACTTGTGCATGAATTGTGGTGGTGATGATCACCTTGCTAAGTCATGCACAAATGACGCAAAGTGCTTGCTTTGTGAAGAAAAGGGGAACCAAGGCAGACATGCTACTGGGTGCAGCAGGTGTCCATCGTACCAAAAAGCGCAGAAAGCAATAACGGATAGAAAATGAGAATTATACAACTCAATCTCAACCATTGCGCAGTCGCCCAGGATATCCTGGCACAGTCGGTTAGGGAATGGGAGGCTGATTTAGCAATAGTATGCGAGCAGTATACTAACCGTGAAGATACAGCGTGGGTATCTGACCTCCACAACCAGGTGGCAATCTGGGCCTGTGGAAAACACACATTCCAGCAAGTTATGACGAGACCCGGAGCTGGATTTGTCTGGGTAAAAATCAACGGCGTTTACATCTACAGCTGTTATGCCTCACCAAACGCGACAACGGACGAGTTTGAGTACTTCCTTGACCGCTTAGTGCACGACGCAAGAGGACGAAGCCCCTTGGTGATAGCTGGAGATTTCAACGCCTGGGCGGTTGAGTGGGGTAGTTCGTCCACTAATGAGCGAGGTCGAGCAGTTCTGGCATCCCTCTCCCTTCTGAATGTAGAACTCGCCAACACGGGAGACATATACACCTTCCGCAGAGGGGGTGTGGGATCTGTTGTGGATCTGACGTTCATGTCAGATAATCTTTTGAGAATGGGAGTGTCCTGGAGAGTTAGTGAACACTATACCCATAGTGACCACCAGGCACTTTTGTACGAGGTGCAAAATCAGCGGCGGGATAATTTTGCGCCGAAATATCAGCCAGCTGGGTGGAAAGCAAAAACGTTCGACGAAGAACTTTTCCGACAATGTTTGGAGACGATAGTGCCAACAGGTACCGCAGATGACAAAGCTGGGCAGGTGATGAAATGGGTAACCAAAGCCTGTGATGCGGCTATGTCTAGACGGGGTGCAATCTCTCGACGTTCACCAGTTTACTGGTGGAATGAGGAAATCGCCCAATTACGACGGAGGTGCCTTCGAGCCAGAAGACAGTACCAGAGAGCTCGTGGCAGAGACAACTTTCCTCAATTGCAAGAGCAATACAAACTCGCTCGAAGCCAGTTGAAAATAGAAATCCGCAAGAGCAAACGCTTATGCGCCAAAAGTCTGTGTGACGAGGTGGTAAAGGATCCATGGGGTAGGCCGTACAAGACGATCATGTGTAGGTTAAGACAGCGGCACCTACGTTCTCCAACTTGCCCCAAAACGCTGCTCAGAATTGTGACAGCCCTATTCCCTAACCACCCCGGTGTCTCAGATAATATAGCGTTATCTGAGCTAGAAATAATTCCTCCAGTCACGCAAGAAGAAATTCTGCACGCAATCAGCAGAATCGGCAACACAAAGGCTCCCGGACCGGATAACATTCCCAATATTGCCCTCAAGACTGCGATACTTGCTCACACCGACATCTTTGTGAATCTTTATTATTCTTGCTTGAGGGAAGGGGTGTATCCAGAAAGATGGAAAAAACAGCGCTTGGTGCTCCTCCCTAAGGGGAATAAATCACCCGAAGATCCATCATCATACCGGCCATTGTGTATGCTGGACACAGCTGGCAAGGTTCTGGAGAGAATTATTAGTACCAGACTGGAGAAAGCTGTGGAGGAGGGAGGAGGCCTTTCGGAAAATCAGTATGGTTTCCGCAGAGCCCGCTCGACTGTTGACGCAGTCCAGCTTGTCATTAACACCGCCCGACAAGCAATTGGAGGTAGTAGATGGAAGAGAGGCCCAAAACAGTACTGTGCTGTCGTTACGTTGGATATTAAAAATGCATTCAACTCGGCCAGGTGGAGTAATATTCACCAAGCTCTCCGCAGATTTAATGTGCCAACGTACTTGAGGAAGATTGTGGCCGAGTATCTGAGTAATAGAGCCCTCATTTACAATACAAGTAATGGGCCGAAGGTACATAATATCACGGCTGGTGTCCCGCAAGGGTCGGTATTGGGTCCACCATTATGGAATGTGATGTATGACGAGGTTCTTCGGCTTCCCCTCCCAGAAGGCACCAGTATTATTGGTTTCGCGGACGACATTGCTATCGTCGCCGTTGCGAAGTACATTGAGGAAATTGTGTATATTTGCAACGAAGCGATCGCTATTATTAGTCAGTGGTTGAAGTCCTCAGGGCTGCAGTTAGCTGAGCACAAGACTGAGGTTCTCCTAGTATCTAGCAGGAAAAAGAGAGAAACCATCACTCTCAAAGTCGGAGACCACCGTATTGCATCACAGCCGTCGATCAAATATCTTGGTCTCATGATTGACGCCCGTCTGACATTTGCTGACCACCTGAAGTACGCCAGCAATAAAGCTGCGGTAATTAATGCAGCACTGTCGAGACTAATGCCCAACATAGGGCCCTGTCAGGAGAAACGGAAGCTTCTGGCCTTGGTTGTGAGGTCCGTCTTGCTCTATGGAGCCCCAGTATGGGCCAACTCCACGTTCATAAATAGCTACATCCGAGGGATGACGTCAGTGTAC
Organism: Teleogryllus occipitalis; assembly: GCA_011170035.1. NCBI lineage: Eukaryota > Metazoa > Arthropoda > Insecta > Orthoptera > Gryllidae > Teleogryllus > Teleogryllus occipitalis. Next base: position 73,506 of record BLKR01003115.1, read on the forward strand.
AGGTTATCAGCATTGCGGGTAGCTTGTGCATTCCGCACTGTGTCAAACGATGCAGTGTGCGTCATCGCAGGGATGCCTCCTGTCGATATCTTGGCGCAGGAGAGACGGAGGCGATATCACAAAGAAGAGGAGAACCCAGACTGCTCAACAACACTGCTCGAATGGCAGGATCGATGGGACAAGTCCATTAAAGGAAGATGGACGTACCGCATGATTCCCTTCATTGCACCGTGGATCAACCGTAAACACGGCGAAGTAAATTTCTTCTTGACCCAGCTGTTGTCTGGACATGGATGTTTTCTGGCATATCTCCACAGGTTCAAGCTGGAGGATACCCCATTCTGTCCACTATGTGAAACTGCTGTCGAAGACGCCGAGCATGTGTTCTTCCAGTGCCCGCGATACCATGTGCAGCGACGGCACGTTATGAGTATACTCGGGATCGACCCTCTGACACCCGAAGCAATGGTTGGGTGCATGCTCGCTTCAGAAACCAACTGGGATGCGGTGAGCGCATATGCGCAGACCATAATAGCTGAGCTGAGGAGAATAGAAAGGGAAAGAAGGGAAGTCGACTGATCCTCGTTTGATCCTTCCGACGTTTTGGCGAAGAGAAGTGGCTGGTGACTAGGCCACTCTAATCCACTCCCCGTGATGTAATGCCTAACGGCGGTTCCGCGGGGAGGATGGAGGAGAAGGGAGGTTGGTATACACACACACACACACACACACACATACACACGGGCCACCCCATAAGTACTAAACGGTTTGCGATATCGAAATGTATATTTAGCTCAACAATGCAGAATCATGGGGCAAGTAATATTTGGTATAGATTTTGTTCGAAATATTTTTAGTTTTTGAGAAGTCAAGTCATCTTTAATTTTTCCAATGGAATGATATATTTTTCTCGCCAGCAATGCATAAATCAGAAAAAGAGGAATCCAATGATGTATCATATGTAAGTATTGTGTTAGAAATTTAATACACAAAGAGACTTTCTGGCATATGATTTTAAAGGAAACTGACATTTCCCCTTGCAACAGTTGCCTATGGAGAAGGCAACTTCTCCTCGCGGCGCCGAGCCTGTTACGGACGGCGGCGCCCCCAAGCGAAGGCCACCTTCCCCAAAGGCAACAGTTGCAAGGGTTTTACTGAAGGAAATAATGTCCGTTTAATTTAAAATCACAAGTCAGGAAGACTACTTTTATACTAAAATTGGATTCCTCTTTTTATGATGTATCCACAAAAATATATAGTTGCATTTAAACATTCAAAGATTAAATTTCTCGAAAACTAAAAATATTTCAACAATACCTCTACGGCATATTACTTGCCCAATGGTTCCACATTAACGAGAGAAAGCTGGGTGTCGATACCGTGAACGGTTTAGAAGTTATGGAGGTGGCCCATAGTTGGTGGAACACCCGGCATATATAATATGTGAGCGTATGTATATGAGGGAGTGGTGCTATTTCATGCATGTGTTCCGTTCAATTTTATCACTTGTATTTTACGAGATATTGAGGTATTTTTTTCAAATGGCACTATACATATATTTCCAGTCCATCATGAGCGGAAAAGGACAAATCCAATGGTGTGCATATTGCCATATGTTGGATAATTTTTTTAGTAATTTAGATATTTTGGAGACTTGTTTTATTGGATATTTTGAACAGTGGCGAATTCTCCGATACACCACGTATACCTATTAAAACAGATGAGAAAAAACAACTGGTTCGGTACCGAGAGCCAGTAAGTCTTCCGCATCCGTAAGTGCTATGAAGTGCGTTAGAGTGAGAAGTTTCAAACATTTCTTAAGGTTGTCCAGAGAATTCGCTAGCGCAAGCCAAGGCATCTCTCTCTCTCTCTCTCTCTCTCTCTCTCTCTCTCTCTCTCTCTCTCTCTCTCTCGCTCTCTCTCTCTCTCACACACACGCACATACACACAGACATACATTACAAGCATGCATTTACACACAATAACATTAGTAATGACAATTAAGTACAAATCATCTTATGAAGTCTGATAGCATGCCGAACAATTCCATTCCATTGTTTCTTCTTCTTCTTCTTCTTCTTCTTCTGTTGACAAACTACAACGTGCCGCCCAAAACACGAACATTGTAATCTCGACTCTGCCCTTCTGGTACAACAAACCAACACTGTGCAAAGAAATTAGACACGGAAACAAATTAAAACTGCATCTGAGAGGCACACATGTTAAATTATTTGAGCTTAACTTTCTCTCAGAAAAACACTTCACCCGGCATGGTCTTCACTTGAACCTTGTCGGAAAACATGCACTCGGTAGCGAACTTGCCAAACACATCCTTACACCTCAGCAGTATCCTATCCAAGATTCATCCCCACCTACATCCCCTAGTTCTCTTCCATCCTCCGGAACCCCTTTGGACCCAATTACCTTATCCCCTGAACCTAATCCTTGTACTACCTCTCCCATTATTCATTCCCCTACATCTGTAACCCCTCCTTCCTCACCTCCTAACACTGCTGGGACACGATACTTCCTTCGACCACGCACTCAAGGTAAAAATGAGATAAATAAATAGCAATTACAGTCAGATGCAGCAGAAAAGCATCCGTGTAGGTACATTCAAGAGATTCAAATAATGCATCATAATGTGCAATCTCTTTCAAATAAAATTGAATTTATCGAGGCAGCATTAGTGTGATCTCAGTCAAATAGATGTTCTTTGCTTTACAGAACATTGGTTATCTCATAATGATCTAAACGCACTCCAAATTCCTAGTTTTTACCTTGCAGGATCTTATTGTAGAGCAAGGGAATCAAATAAAGGCCCTGCTTACGGAGGCTCGTGTATTTATGTAAGAAATAATATTGATTCTACCTTCTTGTCAGAATTCAATTTATATGCAGTTGAAAAAGTTTTTGAAATAACAGTTGTACATCTTACTACGCTCAAAATTATTTTACTTTGCATCTACAGACCTCCAACAAAGCAAGCTTTAGATTATTTCAATTTCGTAGAAAATCTAGAGTTAACTCTGAACAAAATTAGTAATCTCTCTTTTAAATCCATTGTTGTATGTGGAGATTTCAATATTGATTTTCTGAGCGAATCCCACGAAAAAGAGCAGTTTCTCAATTTAATTCATTCTTTTAATTCAGATATTACAGTGAACGTACCTACACGGAATACTCTTAAATCACAAACAGCAATAGATCAAATTATAATTAACAAAATAACAACTAGATATGAAATAATAACGAATAATCTAGGTTACAGTGACCACGATGCACAAATTCTTACAATTACTAATAACATGAATACTGACACAATAAATAAAACACGCATGTGCAGAGTATTTACTACAGTTAACATAAAGTTATTTACGGACTACTTGCTGAAAGAATCATGGGAGGCAGTTTATAACGCTATTGACACAAATGAAAAATATAATTTATTTTTCTCAAAGCTTTCATTTCTCTTTAACGCATGCTTTCCTATTAAAAAGAGAAAATTAAACATTTCACGGAAAAGTAATACTTGGATCACAAAAGGAATTAGAACATCGTGTAAAAATAAACGTACTCTCTACTTTATTTCTAAACGTCATGACGTATCTCAAGATTTCCTTATCTACTTTAAAAAATACAAAACATTGTTACGAAAAGTCATAAGGCAGGTTAAAATCATGAAAAACGACCAGGATATTTTGAACTCAAATAATAAAACAAAAGCAATGTGGAATATAATAAAAAATACTACCTAATCAACTAGAAAACCCGTAGAGAATGTTGTTTTGAAATATAACGATATAAATGTGAACGATCCGGCAACAGTGGCTAATCTCTTTAACCAATACTTTTCGAGAATTGCTGCCGATTTCACTAAGGGTCTTCAGCCACAAAATTCAAAAACAGACAGTTCACCCAAAATTTTAGACACAATGTTCGTTTCCGAAACTTCTTCCTATGAAATTCTCAAAATAATCGGTAAACTAAAAAATAAATATTCGTCCGGTTTAGATGAATTCCCAGGATTCTTTGTTAAAGACTTGTGCGTATGCCATTATACACCCGTTAACTCACATATTTAATTCATCGTTATGCACTGGAACGTTTCCAGATATTTTCAAAACAGCTAAAATTAAGCCGCTTTTCAAAAAAGGCAACAAAAATGAAATTCAAAATTATCGGCCCATTTCTCTTCTATCAGTTTTTTCAAAAATATTAGAGAGACTTTTTTACGTACGAATGGAAACCTTTCTCACTAAACACGACGCGCTTTCAGATTGCCAACATGGATTTAGAAAATCAAAATCAACGGAAACAGCTATATTTTCTTTTCTTAAAGATGTCGCCTCATCATTAGATCAAAACGAGGCACCTATTGGATTATTTTTAGATCTCTCAAAAGCTTTTGACATCATTGATCATGACATTTTACTTTCAAAATTACCTTCATATGGAATCCGTGGTATTGCTCTAGATTGGTTATGTTCGTACCTTAAACAACGATCTCAGAAAGTTGAAATACCTTACTGGAATGATGGAACATTACGTACGCACCTTTCCGACTCTTTGCCCGTTGCATGTGGAGTTCCTCAAGGATCGATTTTAGGCCCTATTCTGTTCCTACTTTACGTAAACGATATGCCCTCGACGATTCGAAACGGAAGAACGGTTCTCTTTGCGGATGATACGAACGTCCTTTGCAATAAAGAAACCGTAAATGGTACAATATCAGATGTTTCAAATTGGTTCCGAAATAACAAATTAATAGTACACGAAAAGAAAACGGTTTTAATGCAGTTTTCCATTTCAAATAAACAATTCTGTGCTCCATTGAAAATGAACAGTGTACCATTGACTGATGTTAAGGCAATAAAATTTTTAGGTCTCTCAATTCAGTCAAACCTTAAATGGAACGTCCATTTAAATGAATTGAACACAAAATTAAGTTCATTATGCTACGCGTTCAGAATTATTGCAAATTCAGTCAGCCTTCATACTGCTCGTTGTGTTATTTCGCGAATGTTCATTCCCGCCTGAGATATGGCATAATATTCTGGGGAAATACATCTTATAGCTCCCAGACTTTTAGATTACAAAAACGAATTGTACGAATAATAACCAAATCCCACCCACGTGATTCATGTAAGCCTCTTTTCATTAATCTAGGAATTCTACCATTACTGTGTCTTTTTATTTACGAATCAGTGTTTTTTTGTAAAAAATGACTTGCTTAAGGGCGGGAATATATTTTCAGAAAATGCCGAAGTCTATTACTATAACACGACGTAGAAATCATATTCATCAGGTGACAGTATCAACAGCTCATTACAAAAAATTCACATACAATACATGTACATTATTTTACAACACTTTGCCAGATGACATTAAACGATTAAATTCAATAGAAAAGTTTAAATCCCAAGTGAAATCGTTTCTGCTGCATAACTGTTTCTATACAATTAGAGACTATACTGAGCATCTCAAGAAAAGTAACATTAATTTTTACAATGATACATAATGCATTATTTAGCCATTTGGACTGTATAAATGTGTATAAACAATCTGTAACAAGTATTGTACTGCAGCCTCCGGATCAATGACCCCATCTCGTTTAGGTTTTTCTTCCAGTTTCCCTGATCCATTGAGCAAATGCTGAGATGGCCCCTTGTTTTGCTTCTTGACATAAATGTAACTTCATTTTCTGTGCACGTCTTCTAGAATTCAGTGGGAAATACAATTATTCAAATTATCGTGTCCATGTTGTCGCGGCAGGAAGTAATAAGAGCCAAAATTTATTGCTTATTGATCCTTGAAAATAGATTTTATTACATGAGAGCTTTTTTTTCTTCAAAATTGATGTAGTATATGACTTAGTGTAGGGATCACAGAATTTTGAAAATGTGCACACAATTCACTTTTCCCCATAGCACGTCATACGCAGTTTTTAACTGTTTTTTTGACGTAAAATAAATAAATAAATAAATAAATAGATCAGGCACTTGCTTTGATGGTGAATACCAATGTTTCAACCCGCCAAACACATAAACATACGCATACGTTACAAATACGCCAACAAGCGATAGACTCAAATTGTAATTTCTGTTCCCCTTATGTGAAGTGAAGGAAGCTAAACAGTTGCGCTATACAGCGGAAATTACAGTTACAGAAGGATCAGCTGAAATTCCCCTCCAAACATTAATCACACCGTGACACGGAGATTTAAAATTCCAAAAATAACAGAAATTTTACATTCGCGTCAAGCATCTTTTGAAATAATCATTAAGTGGAGATGTGATGAGTCTGAATACAATAGATATAAACTAAAAGTTTCTGAAGAACAATATACTGACGAACATTTTAGTTTTTAAATGGTACCTATACAAATTTACAATGTTGCTGATGATATTAAAACTATTGTTTTAGGAAAATCTATATTTCTTATCGTTCAGAAATTCGAACATGACAAGAGAAAGTAGGAGAAAATAAAGCGGAAGTGGCGAAAAAGAAGAACTAGAAAAACGTCAAGAGTAGACACAAATATGTATTTGCTCCATAGGCTGCTTATTAGCTGAGATCCATTCATTTTGAGCTTAGGCGCCAGAACTACAACTGCGCCCAAAAAAGTGAAATCTGAACTTTTAGTGTTATTATAATCGAGAAATGAGACAAAAGAGACGGCCTCGGTTGAAAGCCACTTTTCTTAAACGTTCATTCAGACACAACCAAGTTTATTTCAAGAGACTAGCCTTTTTCTCTCTGTAAAAAAAGGAAAGGCCATTGAGTTCCTCAAATGAAATCAATCACTAACCTCAATACTAAATAGTATTCTATAGTTATAACCCTGCTGGAACTATACATCTGTTTCTCTTTTACAGTCCTTGTAAATATGTTTGTATGTATGACACTTAATTTTCCATAAACAGTAATGTGAATTAACACTCATTATTGTAGCCATGGCAGCTTACCTCTATAATCATCGCCACTTCAGCCAGGATATCACTTTAGACAATTTTTTTACGTGTCTGACTTTCTAAAATTCTCCTCCTTATCACATTCATTGAAAAGTTTTTCGTCAAATGACGACGCATCGATGAAAATGCCAAGAAAAATATAAAATAACAATACATTTCCAAAGCAAATCACTATTGAATTCGCTCGCAGTATAAAAACCTCGAAATACGTACGCTCTACGACTCTCTCGACTGCACACAGCTGTTTGCTGCATGTTGCAGAGTCGAGAGAAATTGACACCTCTCTCATCAAGCATGCGAATATCAAGCCAAGAAAAATACGTAAGGTGTAATGCTTCCATTGCATAGGGGAATGATGTTGAGGTTGATTCCTACTGCGCTTCAACATAAACGGTAACCAAAAGTTCCTAAGCCAATTTAAGTAAATATGGTGGGTGATTTACATAAGGTTGGTATTGAATTGACAAGTTAGTTTCGCCGAATGTCCTGTGAATGTCTCTAGTGGATTCGGGGTGGCGCTGCTTCGCACTGCTCCGTCATGAACACTGCAGCGCTGCGATTTCGCAACACCTACTCTCTCGTCGCTCTCATCGTTTATCGCTGCTCCAACATAAACGCAGCCTAACAGAGACAGAATAGGTGCTTTATCTTTCTTCTAACTAACATTAGCCTCATTCTCCCGACCCGAAAGTTGAGGGAACACATCTGGGTGTCGCTAAAAGTGAAAGGGATGCCGAAAGTATTTCACGCGTTGCCAAATTGCCAAAACAAGAGAAAGTGTTCCCAGACTTGGATTGCGAGTTAAAGTAAAGACTCGGGATATACACCAATATTTTTCAAGAGATGGTACAAACATTTTTATGTTAAAGTACGCAGGTGATATTACTTTCTATGCAGTAAATTATCCAGTGAAAAATGCTATAAATATTTTAGAGGATGCTATTAGTAAATCCTTGAGTCAATATTTAGCAAAGGAACCTTCTTTTACCACCGGAGAAAAGTAAGTTTGTTGTATATATTAAGAACTATTTAAAGGCTCATACGTTTTAAATTTATGTTAATGATGAAACTGTTCATAGATTTCCTTCAGCTGCTTTCTTGGGTACATTATATCGTTCACGGTTTTAGGTATGCTGTCTTCAAGTTCATGTATTTGCACGTAAACTTTTGCCAAAACTTAAGATTTTGAAACATTTACACTTAGTTGTGTGGGCGTTGCAATGTAATATGTTTTACATGACGTATCGATCAAGGATTGTTTGTACGTTTAATTCGTTGTCTCCACATCTGGACAATGTGTGGAGATGAACTCCAAGGACTGGAGGTCTTGATTCACGAATTCCATCCTGAACCACCGCTCGAAATTCAATCTAGGCGGAAAGTGGACGGTGAGGGTCTATGTGACGCGACCGACAGAAAATTGGTTGTGTCGATTTCCGCCTGTACCTTATTGTAGATGGCGCCACACGAGTTTTCCCTCATTTTCTATATTCCTCCGTGATTGTTGCTTTACCACAAGTGTTTGGATCGGTTTGACAATCCCTTCATTACATTTCTGCTCACCTCCCGCAGACTGAGATCAATGTTCATGTTCTATTGTAAACATTGTTGGTTGATTCAACTTAAAGCTGGTCATTGAACTTAAACTAAAAACATATATCAAATTGTCAGGTTCACTTCGTCTCTCTCTTTCATTATATAATGAAAATAATACATATATATATTGAGATTGATGACAGGATGACTATGCTTTTCGATACCTGTGCTCAACGTATGACAAATGTTTGGAAATCGAGACCTGTACCATGGATGACACTTCAATTAAGAAAGGGAAATTAAATTGAAAAACAAATAGCGGTACTACTGCAGGAAATTTAGTACACCTACTAGTCTCGCAGATTTGAGCTTCAAGGAAAGGAAAGAAAGTAAAATCCCTGCTGGAAATTGGTAGATCGGCTTACTATCACGACGGGCTATCTAGCCTGACGGACCCAAAAGGGAAAATGGAGTTTATGTTTGATTGCGTCGTCAGTCTCAATCATATTAATGACATGAATTGAATGACTTTTTTGTAAATGCTGTTGATGTACTGAGAGGCCATTGTTGATCAATAATTCACTCTGTGGCTTTGAGTCAATCATTGGTGGGGATATCATTTCTGAGACTGTTACCTTTTTTCATGTTACTGGAGATCGTTTGCAACTGAAGCAGGCTAGACCATTTTCTACTGGAATTGATAACACTTCTAGGAGATCCTGACGATTGGGGCAGAGTACTTGTTGCCTTACATTATGAACATAATAAATTACTCACTCACTCAGTATATATTGATCAACATTGATCTGAAAGAAATCGTTAGTTGTTGCCATTAAAAAAATTCAATCCAGCCTCACTGAATAATTTCCGGCCAATCTCGATCTTGTGTTCATTATTCAAGATTTTGGATACTAGATTTGGAACAGCTGAACGATTATTTGTATAAAAAAATAACTTGCTTGACCTCCTGCAGTATGGATCATTTCAGGCAAACCGCCTTATTACATCTTGTGGATGAGATTCGTGCTGCTATAGATGATCGTAAGATGGCCACTGGTTTTGTTTCACTTCAGTTAAGCCTTTGATTTGGTGGACCACGACTTCTTGTTGCAAAAATAGTTTAGCCTTAATGTTTCAAATCAAGTTCTAGGTTGGTTTGGGGAATGTCTTTAAGGCCGTAACCAAGCGGTCAGAAATGGTACCGATGGTCACTGTGCGTGGCGGGAAGTTTCTGGTGGCGTTCCGCAGGGATGTTTTGGTCCTCTATTATTTTCAACTATGATAAATGATTTATCACATGTGCTAGTCCATGAAAATATATTCTCTATGCTGCTGATCTGCATATCTACATACACGGGCTGACTGCGGAAATTGATTTACTCTTGTCAAGGCTAGATAGAGATGTACATGCAATTAACGACTGGACTGCCCGTGATAAGTCGGCTCTGAATGTGGACAAGACAAAATTATGATACTAAAGTCTCAGAGATATGTTGAAGCATATCACTATTGGGATCTCTACCAAAAACTTACATTAAAGATACTCCCATCCTATACGTTCGCTCTGCGCGAAGGCTTGGTATTGTGACGCCGAGCCCAGGTGTGGGCTGTCGCCACTGTTGTTGGTATGGGAGGCCGCGCGCCTGCGAGGGCGCAGTTCGTGGTCCCCCCCCCCAGGCGGCAGTATCGGACGTAGCGGAGGGGCAGTGAAAGGGGGGAAAGTGGGGAGTAAGAAAGGAGGGGAGTGAAGTAGGGTTGGGGTCGACCAGGCGTGTCGCGAACCAGTTGGATGTAAACGGTAGGAGTGGAGTGAAGGCAGTGAGAGATGAGATACTGCAGTTTCTCTGTGTTAGTGCAATATTTTATTGGAGATTGTCTAATATCACATATTGTGATATAAATAGTGGAGTGGAAGGACAGTTACACAGCTATTTCTAATGTTATAATGTTTCAGCAAAATCTGTATCCGTGAATTTCTTCTGATAGTAATTTGTATGATGTGATTTCATGACATGTAGGATCAGCATTTGACAGGATTGCTATGTGACCCTGCAGGGTAAGGAAGGCACAATGTTGCAATGATTATTTGTATGGCAATGTACTAGTATTATTATTTAAGAGTTTGGGGAATGATACTCCAAAGTGTCTTGAGTATTTAACAAAAGCAATGAAAAGATTTGTCAATTTTGAATCTTCTTTTTCCTTACAATTTTTGTAAAAATGCTACAGAATGACCGGTAGCGGTAGCTCAGTGCATCAACTGATGTCTCTGCAGCGGGAGGTCCTAGGTTCGAGTCCTGATGGCGGCAGGATTTTCGACACTAGCTGTTCAGCTAGGTCGAATTCAGCTGCTGTCTGGAGGAGAATTCTAGCGGCCGGCTGCTCTGATCGGTAGTTTTCCGCGGTTTCTCCGATCAACACCAGGCGAATGCCGGAGCAGTACCCTACCAAACGGGCCACGGACCGCGCGCGATATGTCCTTCCTCTTCCTTGTCCTATCCTCTCCCCTTACACACACACTTACACTAACATGCACTACACTACCACATATTCCGGGTGACCGGTCGGGAAGTTAGAGCTTGTCCCGACTGGGGCGGTGCCCCGCTGGTGGGAGAGTCCTGGTTAGGGGGAAACCCCACTATCAGACGGTAGGTCGGCGCTGGATCTCACCATCCAGCGGGGGAAGATCACCGCCATCTCCCGAGAAAAAAACATGCACTACACTAACGGGACTAATGACCAAAGTAGTTGACGCGCCCGGAAACACGAACAAATCAATCAAGCTACAGAATGTGTATTTCATTGCTTACATTTAACTGCTTACATTTCTGTTGTGTGTTGATAAAATGTGGATGTAAATATTTATTGAAAATAAGGGAATTGTAATAATGTACAATTCTGAAGTGTTTGGTGCAAATGCACATAATTGTTGTACAGATTATATGGGAGGATAATGTTCATTCCAAATGAGAGTTATTTGATCAAATTAAATAATTTGATTTTCGCTTTTTTTTAAAAAAAGCTGGTTGTTTATAATCCTTAGAATTGTTCTAGGAATATTACTTGTGTGTTGTTAGTTTTCATTTCGTGAAGCGTGGGAGCAACCAGGTCAAGAACTCCGCCCCCTCCCGGTCCACGACTTCCGTTACAGGAGGTATCAAAATATCTTGCAAACCTTGAAGGACGGCCCTCCGCCAGGCGGACGCCACGTCGCCGCGCGAGCACCCCGTTACGTCACAGTATAAAAATAGATTCATGCCTAAATTGGAAAGAGTATGTGGGTTATGTAATTGGAATAATGAATGAATTTTACGTGGCGAGACTCAGGCCATGAGGCCTGCTCTTCCGCCTGACCACGCAAATTTCGTTACGCTCCTTTCACCTACTGCGGATGAAAGGAGGTATTACTTGGTCGACGAAACAGGCAATTTGAATTTTGCTCAGAGGCTTCATTTAGGCTTGAGGATCTTTTACATGGAGTAAATCTACTAACATGGGATAGCCGGCTTTACTCCGAAGGAAGGCGTACGAAGGATTTTTTCGCCCTTAAATCCACGGCTTCGATCGGGTGTGAACCCGCCAACTTGGGTATAACAGCCCGATACGCTAACCGTTACACCATCGCCGCCATAATGTGGAGAACACTACGTCAATTCGAACAATCATTCGTCATTTCGAACTATTGCCACAAAAACTTAAGTGTTGGTTTTGTGGCTCTCCGATTTCCCAGTATTTGATTATTTCTCGTCCCTTGTTACTAACATATCTGAAGATTCTGACTTGAGACAGCATAACTCCTGCGTTAGATTTATTCTCAGACTGAGGCAAATTGAATAAATTACACTGTACTTTTCTTAAATTGGATTGGTTAAAAATATGTAATATAATTTATTTTGTTCACCTACAACTATACAAAATACATTTTAATTTACCAACTTACCTTTTCGACAAATTTGATGAGAATCGTCATGTACAGACTTATTCGATGGGAATGAGGAAGTTTCCGGCTTTCCACATGTTAGAATGAAAACTTATCGCAAGTCATTTTTGGTTTATACAATGGATTTGTGGAAAAAAAATTACCTGTGTGGATTAGGTCTACAGTCCCTGAATGCGTTCAAGTGCCTAATGTTTGAGTATCTGTTGAATCTACGTGGGCGTGCGTGATGAAATGGAGACGTTTGGTAATACTTCTGTTGTTAGTATGTGATGTTCTCATAATAATACTGCGACTATTAGTATTCTGGATATTGTTGTTAATACGTATGGTATTTAGAAAGAAGAAAGAATGTGTGTTTAAGTAACATTGTCGTAAACGAAATCCACTTTGACACGGTTTAACCTCGGGAGAAAGATACTTTACTGAATTATGGCGATTTTTTGTGATAGTTTTGTGATAGTGAATAATATCTCCATGTATTTGTGAATTGATGAAACTTTCTTTTGTACTCTTTATGTAGATGATTATTCCGTCAAACGGGAGAAAACCTGTGGCGCAATAAAAGGTAATCTCTCTCTCTCTCTCTCTCTCTCTCTCTCTCTCTCTCTCTCTCTCTCTCTCTCTCTCCTTATCCTCCTCTCTCTCACTCTCTGGGAATTTTGTAACATTTCTATGGGTACGTATTAATTTAGGCAGGTAGATGGCAATATTCTATAATTCAGTTTCCTTTGATTAAGATCTTGCCAAATTTAACTTTATGTTATCAGAACACGTGTAACTTTTTATTGCTTTACTTGACATAATGCTGGAATATTGGTTGCTGTCAATGCAAGTACTATTTGTCCATAAAATTTTTAAATTATTATGTAACCGGGTCCAATTCATAGCTATATGTTAAATTTGTTTGTTTTCTAATCTGTACCCAGATTAACTTAATTTCTTACTTTGTTTCCTTGTTCTCCAGAGATTGGACCTTCTTGTAAATTTAATTCCTGTATTTTCATTTATCTTGAGTTTCAAAGTTAAGTGGATGGAAAATATGTTATGCGCCCATTATGCAACACTCTAGCTCCTCTAGACAGGTCTTGAAACTTAGTGAATAGAAATCTTCAACTGTTACAGAATTACCAGAGTTTATGTATTACACTTACCTTGGAATCTAATGCAATTGCATTACTTATATTGATATAAAGAACTCTAGAAATGGTTTCGTATAGATTAATAGTTTACATAAAAATAAAATAAACTTATCTACTCTAGGATGCTACCAGTATCTTACAGTGGCAGTTCGTGAGGTGAAGTGAGTGCCACTTCACCTACAAATTTCTAAATGAATCTAGCAAATTATAATCAAGGAGCTTACGAATAACTACTGCTAGTAAAAAACCCCTGAATCCACCATTCATCTATTTTCACTTCAATGATTCCCTTTCGCTCGCGTCGAGGCGGCTCGGCTATACTGCGTGCGTGTCCTCATATATCTCCTCCCTCCACGAAGGGAAGCATTTCAGGGCCTGTGCCAAATATCCTCACTTGTTTATGTCATAGTCTGGAGTTCTACTGTGACCTTTACTCAGGCTTGGTGTGAAATGTTCATGGATTCGGGGCTCTCCCTTTTGAAGATTTTGTAAAAAAAATAACCCAAAGCCGTAGTCACAGAACATTTATAATTGGACGTTTCCTTGAGCATTTACCAAGATACAGAATGTCATTCCAAAAACACCCATAACAAAAAGAACAAACATTGTACAATATTAAAAAAAATAGCCCAAGAAAAAACAACAAGTTTTCCTCAAATGTAAACAAAACTTTGTTTTGTTCTGGAGACAATCATTTTATCCATTTACTAGTTTTCTTACGACTAAAGCAAGAATTGAACATTAGCACTAATGTTAGATTTCAAAAAGTAAAGAATGACATGACAGTGATGTAATGTTTAATCAATATTATCACATTCCTTATTGCACTATCAAACTGGTGCTTAAGCATTAATAACACAAATTGAATTATTAATTTTTTACGTGCAGGTTTTCATTGCAGGTTATTTTTCTCATGACCCTTAAAGTACATCTCACTTTGGGGACAAAAAATGAAGCAGTCTTCAGAACACTGTTCAGTCTCCGTGTCAACACCACAAAGACATTTAAACCAGAAAATAAACTACAAATGACAAACATGTTATCACCTCAGAGATCAACATGAACCTATTCTTAAAATTACAAGTGTTTAAATGTTGTGTTGAAATAAATGTAGAAATGTAACACATTCTGACTTTAATATCATACTAAAGCTTCTACATGATCAGTACAACATGATAAATCATCTAGTCTCGTACACTTTAAGAGAATGATACAAGCAAAGATGAAGCATAAATATGAATGTCTTACATAACATTCTTAATTTTAATCACTTCATAATTTTAATCACTGCAATACATTAACGTAACATAATAAATATAACATTCTGTAATAACCTTGTTTTGTTCGGAAGAGAATGGTATGCACCACGATTCGTCCAACAAGACTGCCCTACCCTCAGCTGTCAAATTGGGAAGGCTGCGCACACTTTGTTGCAGATCATCTGGTCTACGTGCCATTGCACAAGCCAACTCGGTTTGTAAGTGCTCATCAAAAATAAACAATAGCCTCTTTTGTAGTGACTATTACATCAGCACTGACATAAGCTTCTCGCACTGTCTTCTTTTAAACATCTCTATTGAATGTTTATAGTTTCAATTTAACAGAAGCTGTGTCTTTCCAACCCAGTACATTCTATCAACACAAGCACTGATCACAATCTATAATGTATAAACAAAATGTACGGTACAAATACCTCTTTTTTCAAAATAAACTCACTCCACGACGTCTGACCAACCACAAAAATCTCTCGCCTCCCTCCTGCCCCCAAAGACGTCACAACGGACGGTAGGGAGACCCCCCCCCCTACCTACTCTACACCCTTCTTGCTGAAGAAGCTGGTGTCGTCAGCGGCGGCGGCGGCGAATTCGTATGTCAAATATTTGAATGGTCACACTACAATGCTGACAGTTACGACAGTTACTATTCCTGTCGCAATATGTCTCTTCGGAACTTTTTGTGATTTTTATTATTTATCAGTCGTCAAAAAAACAGTTGAAACTGCGTATGGCGTGCTATGGGGAGAAGTGAATTCTGTGCACATTTTCAAAATTCTGTGATCCCTACACTAAGTCATATTTGAAGAAAAAAAAAAGCTCTCATGTAATAAAATCTATTTTCAAGGATAAATAAGCAATAAATTTTGGGCTCCTAATGATGTCCTTCGTCAATACTTCCTTCCGCAACAACATGGAAACGATAATTTGAATAACTATATTTCCCAATGAATTCTAGAAGACGTGCACAGATAATGAATTTACATTTATGTCCAGAAGCAAAACAAGGGGCCATCTCAGCGTTTGCTCAATGGATCAGGGAAACGACGAAAAACCTGATCGAGATGGGGATCGTTGACTGCAGTACAATACTTGCTACAGGTTGTTTATACACATTTATACAGTCCAAAAGGTAAATAATTCATTATGTATCATTGTTAATTCCCACCAGTATGTCCAACGTACCAATTGAGTCCAATATACTAATTTAGACTACTCATACTGTTTGAACGAAACATAAATGTTATATTATACTCTTAATTCTAATATTCAAATTATCTTAGATGTGGTCAGTATCTTTTGAGAAATTAATTTCTGCTGTATTGTGCGAGCGCAACTGTTCGTTTTTTCTTTCTTCGTCATTCTCGAATTCTTTCATGTGAGATTGTATCGTTCTTGTGTTCTCCGTGTCTCCGTGCGAGTTCAGTAGTGCTGTGGTTAATTTACGTAATTTGATATTTTAGACCAGTGCGAACTGTTTCCTAACAGTGATTTAGTTCTAACAATTTTGGAAACACTTTTCAGCTGATGGAACAGTGACAATAGTTTCTTGTTATGTAATCACCTTACCCCTTTTTCCATCTATGTGAAGAAATCCAGCGCACTAACACTAAAATATATCACAAATTACTGGTTAAAAAATGTATACGAGTGATTTTCTTTGGTTGTGACTTTCAGACGAGAGTGCCAATTATCGATCATGTTCGGTTAATATTGATATTCATCGGGAACTACACTTCGATTAAAACAGGAAGACCTTTCATGG
Organism: Teleogryllus occipitalis; assembly: GCA_011170035.1. NCBI lineage: Eukaryota > Metazoa > Arthropoda > Insecta > Orthoptera > Gryllidae > Teleogryllus > Teleogryllus occipitalis. The sequence continues at coordinate 90,134 of BLKR01003115.1, forward strand.
TCACGGGCTAACAGGAGAGGGGGACACTGGCATCGAATGGCGAGCTTCGTTGCGACTTAAGTTTAAAAATAACAAAAGGGTATGCAATAACGCATGAGTTAGTTGAATGTACATAGTACTTATTTGGCCTTGTTCCACACGCTTATTATCACTAAATTCCGTCAAGGTTTTGTCTAATTTTTGGCAAGATGTTATATGGTATCTTAGACAAGAATTTGTACAAAGTTTGCATACGCATTCACTGTCGGCTTCGTATACTTCTAAATCGTAACCATGTATATCCTACAACCCCAAATTCAGCCTACTCATTGGTCAGAATCGTAGAGCTTTTCCAAGTCGTATGGTAAAGTTCAAGTCCCAAGTAGCATGGAAAACATTAGGCGTCGCGAGTAAAACAATTCGTTGAGGATTCTCCTGAGTTGGGAAACTCGACTTAGTCGAATGCACTTTGCAGCACACGTGTTTTTTCATTCCTATTCACCAAGGTGTAAGAAATAGTACTTCTGCAAGAAATATTTCTTACGCCGTACTATTCACCCTACCAATGTTCACCTCAATGTTTTATTTTATTCGAGAAAGTAATTTGCTCGAAAGTTAAAGAGAACATCATATTGTTAAATATTATTAATGAATTCAAAGAATTAGTTAATGTTAATATTAGTTACTGCAGTGTTGATTAGAAATAGATATAACTGCCTAGGGTATGAATTAATAAAATAAACTATTATTAAATACATTATCTTTGAATATTTACAGGAAATTAGACCTGGAGCCAGCAAGAAAATACACGTTTGATAAGCTCAAAGCTAAAACTTTTTGAGAAGTTAGCTAGTGTTATGAGGAACAGGAAAACGCAAGTATGCCGGTCTGTAGGTGTTGGCGTTGCACTGCACAATTTTTTAATGTGTCAAAAAAATTCTGCTATTCGGGAATGAGTACACAGCTAATTATTGTTTTATCGTATTCGTTAGATAGCCAAAATGTGACGGAGTTATATGCCATACCAATGTGGCGTCTCAAACTGTACGCCATATTGAATTCAAAGTGTCATTTTTTTAATGCTCTCTTGTATTACGAGCTCCAAGCTAATGTTTTCCTCTAATGGTAGAAAATTGTTTTTCATTGCCGATTATGACAACGCCATCCCTTTTCGGCGTCTCGTAAGAAGCCGCCATACTAATTCAAAGATGTCCAATTTGTCTCTAGGCCATGTAAGTTCGTACCATAGGTACAAGTATAGTGGTACATTTTTTGTATAATATTGTATAATCTTCACAATAATAAAAAATGGAAGTAATTGGTTGATTTGCAACATTTTATGACTAATTAGGAACAATATAATTTATTGAAAGAAATACTATAATACGGCATTTTATATAGTGCTTTTAGATAGATTTATCTGTAATATCTCTAAGATTAATCTTGAATATTTTCTGAGTTGGTTATCCAAAATGGTAGGACTGCCGAAAATGTCTCTTTATCAGATAAAGAAAATGTACTTTTATGCCTTAATTGTCGAGATTTCCATGATTTTTTCTCTGTCTATGGGAGAGATAAAACGTGCTTTCAAACAAAGAATTAAGGAATATGTTGATATCATTAAGGAGAAGAGCATAAAATTGAATTCAATTTCTCGACATCGCCTTGATATTTTCATTATTTTAATTTTGACAGTCTTGCAATTGTGGAAAATGAACCTAGCGAATATTCAAGATTAATTTCGGAGATATTACGCATACAAACACAATATCATCAATGCCATATTGGAATCTAATTTATTCACAAACATTTATGACAATGTTGTCGAAAATAACAATACTCTAAAACATATTTATACTCTGTGTTATATTAAATTTTCCTTTATTTGTGTAAATGTACTCCATTCTTGATCTGTTTCTTCCCAATTCCATCTCTGTATATTTCCGTTTTGGTCAATTCCACTTCCTACATATATTTTACTTATACTAGTTTTATTCCATAATTTCTTCTCTGATTACCGTGGAATTTTATTTTAATACTTTCATTCAAAACCATATCACATTTTTTTTCATTTACGGGCAGGTATATTATTTTTTTGTTCACATGTGATGTGTGCGTATAAATATTACGTGAAAAGTCATGCCCCACTAACACATAATTTGTTTTTCAAGACTTGCACATTTTCTACCATAAAAACATTAACTTTGAGCTCGTAATACAAGAGAGCATTAAAAAATGTCACTTTGTATACAATCTGGTGTACAGTGTGAGACGCCACATCGGTATCGCATACAACTCCTTCACACTTTGGCTATCTAATGAATAATATGCAACATGAATTAGCTGTCTACTAATTCCCCAATGGCATTTTTTTTCGACACATTAAAAAAATTGTGCAGCGCAACGCCGACACCTACAGGCCGCCACACTTGCTTTCCCTGTTCCTCATAACACTGGCTAACTTCTCAAAAAGTTTTAGCTTCGAGCTTATCATACGTGGATTTTCTTGCTGGTTCCCGGTCTAAATGGTTAAAAGACTGTCCCAGGCAACTTTTTCCAGTTCGTAATAGTTCTGTAAGTAGAGGAAAATTTTCCAACATCTGTTCTTTGAGCCCTCAACTGTATTTTGTGCGTGTGATCTCCTTAACTAAAGTCATGGATGTATCAAGTCGGTTAGAGATTTCTTTCCATACTGAATAACTGGCATATGTTTTATGTAGGGCACAAAGTCTTTATTCCTTCCTTCCTTCCTTCCGATTTCTAATGACTTCATTTTTTTTTCTTTCTATTTGTCTGGAAAGTAAAATGAAGTTTTCTATTTTTCTTTTCTGTTTTCTAATCAGATTTTCCCGTTAATAATTTCTTCAAGGGTCTCAGAAAACCGTTCCGTATTCCATTAAGTCAGCAATTCAATACTTCTGACATGATGGAATATTACTCATTCATTCTCTTCACAAAAGAAAGCTATTCTCACGGATGAAGTCCATGGTATTCTGCTGAGAAAAGAGGGAGTCATGACAAGATATCATTCAATCGTTCATTAGTGTTTCATTCAGTTCACATGGTTGTCGTAGCGACTTCTAGTGAGTACATATCTAACTACTTAGAATGCCTCCAAGATTCTGACTAATGAGAAGGCTTAATTTGGGGCTCCAGGATATACATGGTTACGAATTAGAAATATGCATCGGGCGGCTTCGTGGAAGCAGGGGGGGGGGCTCTTGCGCATCGTATCCAACGTCAACCAATGAGCTTCAGACACCACTTTGCGTCACAATATTAGCGGGAATTTTAAATGCAGCCAGATGCGAAAATTATCACATCGTTACAAGACATTGAAACAGATTTATGAAGCATTTCTTTTAAATATTGTATCTTGTACACCTTCATCGTGTTATTTTCGGTTGGTCACCGTTGAAAATCGTCGCTTTGTACCACTTTCAAAATGTTTCTCAACACTTCTCGCTCTCCATGCAACACGGCGGCCAGCGTCGGGGCTGACTCTTCAAGCGAAATGCTGGTCACGTGGTTCGTGACGCAAACTGGTGATGCGCAGAACCAGCTAAAATCAGTGCACCGGAGGAACCCACCAATGTATCTTCACCATTCGTGGAAGTATTCCGTGTTGCAAAGTTGGTGATGGTATCAAGTGTGTATGTGTGTGTATATGTATATATTGTGACATACCGATATGTCATATGAAAATAAACAAATATTCATTTGTAGACTATATGGTGGAAAATGCATTGAAAGGTGGCTGGATGCCGAAAGTAGAAAATTTGGGATTGGGCAAAGAAGTTTAGACGATCGAAAGGTCAGCTACACCAAAATATAACGAACGTATGGATTGGCTGGGTGAGAGAAGGACGGTCAAATGTTATGAAAAAAGAGGAAGGTAGTTTAATACGAAGTCTTCGAGGGTGAATCATGCAGGAAGATTTCATTCTGACCGGCATCGCGTTTCTGAACTGATCGTAGGTTCGTGAGAGGGAACGAGTATAATACAGATAGTCAGAATCGGGTTATCAGATCGTGAAATTTTAAGGACAGTAAATGATATTGCAGATATTGCATGTGGAAGTAATATTGATGCATAAATTGGGACTTTGTGGGGAGTGGTAATCGAGTAATAGATTTCGGGACTATGTCATAGGACATAATCGGGAGTGATAATTTTGATAGTTTGAGACCAGCTTGGATAGGGGCAGAAGAGGATTTCTTGGGACTTTGGACTACGGCAAGCTCGCAAGATATTTCGACTGAGAAGTCTACGAGGGACATCAACGAAGAATAGATAAGTTAACCGCGGTATAAAACTGTAAATTCAAAGATATCTTGATCAAAGGCATAACATCAAATCATTTTATTAAATTCACTAAATTGTTTGCTAGAAAGGTAACAATAAACTCTGTTAAATTTTGTTCTTTAGAAAAGAAAGTGATCTTTCATTTAGTCAATCCAAACAGTAATGAACTTGGAATAGAATCATTCTATTAATCATTCTATCAATGTAGAGAAATTTTTATATTAATAAATTATATATATATATATATATATACTTGCTACATTTTCCTTACCCATTCCCATTATTTCAGTAAGATAACCAAGTTCATAAGTGAATCATTTTGACTGACCATACTACTTTCCAAATTTATTATTATTATTATTATTATTATTATTATTATTATTATTATTATTATTATTATTATTATTATTATTATTATTATTATTATTATTATTATTGTTGTTGTTGTTGTTGTTGTTGTTGTTGTTATTGTTGTTGCTGTCACAACCATTGTCATACAGTTTCTTGCATTGCCAATATTTTTTATTTGGGAATGGTTGAGTACGCGTGGGGGAGGAATGTCTTTTGTGCTTGAATGCGGTGTAAGAGATATAAATCCTGTGTTTGTATTGTGACAGGATCAGGTTCAGAACAGCTGACGAATGACGTTTGGATGCTGGTCATTTATTTAAAGCTTATCGCAACAAATTAGATTAAAATTTTGGAATAAATATGTGTTGACGCTTACTTAGATTTGAAAGATTAGATATATAATATCTTATAAGAAGAAGTGTTCCGTGTCAGATGGAAGGTCAAGTATTGTGTAGAAGCTGATATTTGCTCGACTTCTTCTGAAGAAATGTCTTGGGTGTTTCTTAAGTTAATTTTCGTTCCGTTATGCGTAATTGTACTCGATTTGAATCAAAGGTAAGCGCTTAAAATTATTAATTAGTGTAAATTGTGAATTAGAGTATTTCGTAATTTTATACAAATGATTCAACCCACAATATGAGTCAACAACGCGCTCATATCTCTCAGATAATTTAATATATCATGTATTAAGAAGTGTCTCTTCATATTGTGTTAGATTTTTTCAGATATTTGGAAGTGTTACATTCTGATGTGTGCTATCACTTTGTAAATTTTGAATTATATACATTCATTCTGTCTGACTATTACATCCAAGTTATAATTTACTGGAGGAAGTTTCCGAGTCAAACTACTAGAATTTTCTTCATGTATTACTTTTTAGTAGTGACGTGTTAACCGAGACACAGAATTGTCTACCATTCCCCAGGCAATGGCATTCAAATCCTTGAGTTGAAGGTGACCAACTTCTCAATCCAATCTCAACTTCTCAGTCTAAGTCAGCAAGAGTAAATAACTGTGAAGTAGTTGAATTCAGTACTTGCAAATAAAAAATTCTGAGTATTCATGTTTCCATTTTGTTTCAATAAATTTTGAAGTAAATTTTCTAACCTTAAATATCAGTTGCAATTTAGTGAGATCTCATGCAGTCTTTTTTTGTCTATTGTGAAACAATTGAAGATTTTTATAATTACTAGAGTTAAATGTACTCTAAGATATTTTATTGTAATGTTTCTGTATATTTTGATGTGTATATTAGCCCACATTCTGTGTTGAGACTTCTGAATATTTCAAAATAAAATTGGAATAGTGAATCATGGTACTAAATTTCCCTGGAAAGATGTAGCATATTTCTGGAGAACCTTGAACTCTTAACTTGTAGATTATTGTTTTTTTAAAGTTCTCGAGCCTGAACCTTTCTTTCTTTTTTTGTAGTGTCCATGCATCAACTGATTGGGATATTTTAATTTTCACCCAGCATTGGCCTATAACTGTGTGTATTCAATGGAAAGAAGCACAAGAGCACCATTCATGTAAATTTCTTCCTGAAAATACATGGACAATCCATGGAATTTGGTGAGAAAATTGAATTAATTGGTGCATATGTCTTTATGAAATGGTTTTATTAACTTAACGACCACTTATTTGTGCATGTAAAAGATGACTCTTACTTAATGAAACTGAATTAATATTTTAGTAGTGCTCATGATTATATCCTGTAATTAAGCCTTGTAGAGTTAGGTTGGTATGCTCTCTTTGTCGGTATGTCATTCATATTTTTTTAAAATTAATGTATTAGGTAAGTTTCTAACAAGTAGGCCTATAGCTCTTCAAGTACCAGTAAATGAAACTGAGAGGAAGATATTCTTTCAAAAAATTCTTCTGAACATAAAACTCTCATAATGACTATAATGTTATGATTTCCATGACCCACATTCACGCAAAATTTACAGTATTTCAAATGTTTGGATCAATTTAGATTTTAAACTAATTCTGTTAGTCCACAAATTTCCCAGTATGTTGTGACTTCCTGTTAAATGTGCATAGAGTTATAGATATGTCAGAACTTTCATACATTGTCCTTATTTTTCATACAAATGTTGGATGATTTTCAATTCCATCAATATTGAGTTAAAGATGGAAGATGAGACAAAAATACAGAAATGTAATAGCCACCACTATAGAAATGTTTTTTGTTAAACCCACCTAATTGATACAAATCTGCATGTGGTTCTTCTGGCCTAATTGTTTCTTTTTTACATTCTTGAATTACATACAAGTGACAATATCTAAGTAAAACAAAATTATAATTTACTATAATTTGTGGTGTAAGAAAAGAGGTATTAACCAATACACTGTAAATAGCATAGCCTTTCATAAGCAAATTCAAAACTACATCATTGACACAATTGAATCACTTATTTCAGAATCCCATCAAATGCTAAAATCTACAAAGCGCGTTAGTGGTGGAATATTGCTCCACAAGGATAGACACATCATTTAGTCCACATTTACATGAAAAATATTAATTTATCAACTGCTTTAATATTAAAAAATATTTGGAATCAGAAAAACTGGGACACTTTCTCTTAGTTTTCTGTAAATGGGGAATTTGGCATTTGATGGGTTTCTGAAATAAACGATTCAATTGTTCAGATAGTTCTTTGGTATTTAAACTCAATACAAAATGAAGAAATATGAAACAAATTTTCTTAAACTTCTGCTACTTATGGACTTCTCCAAGAAACAACAAATAATTGGGACTCTGTGTTGAAATTCTTGCCTTTTTTGCTAGGTATTGTTTTAAAGTAGCTTCTTCTTCTTCTTTTTTTTTATTTATTTTATTTTTTTCAATTTTTTGTTGTTGTTGTTGTTGTATATTTAATTATTGAACACTTCGATCATGTGACTTAAGCTCATTTTTAACACTTTTTGTATTTGATTCATAGAAACATTTGAAACAACATGTACTTATACTATCTTATGTTAACTAAACTGAACGAAACAAATGTTTTTCAAATTGCTATAAGTAGATTTAAATATTCCTATGTCTTATTAGTACATTAAATAATATAATAATATAATTAATGAAAAACAATTGTTTGTGATGAAGCATCCCTAGTTCTAGTTTAGTATAAAGAATGTAAATATTTGTACAGCTATTGCTTCCTACATTTTGTGTATAAAAATTAGTTGTAACACTTCTGGAATGAAAAGATACTACTGGTTATCAATACAGCTAAACATGTAGTAGCTTTAAAAGATTTTTAATGTCCCAAAAATTTGCATAGGCCCTACAGAGGATACTTTCTGTACAAAACATAAGATGTTTTAACTGTTAATAATTGAACATTAAAGGATGAAACCGGAACAATTGAAAACCACTACAATTCCTCTGTAGTCCAACTTTTGATTAAAAATTTAATTTGCATTCTCAGTCTTTGGAGCAAGCAGAGGCATATCTAGGTATTCAGGCACCCATGGCAAGCATAGAATTTGTGCCCCTGTCTGTATTCTTCAAATTAGGCTTGTTGTTATTTGTTTTAGTGGGTATACTCTAGGTAAATTAGCATCCCTTATGAGTAGCATAAGTATCCCTTTAGAATGGCACCCATAGTATATACCATGTCTGCCGTACTGTAGATACGCCTTTGGGTGCAAGATCTGGAGGGTTAAAATTTTAAATATATTGCTTTTAAACTGGTATTTTTGTCCACATATTTTGAAATTAACGCCCAGAAAACAGATACTAATGTTCATTTGATCATCGTCATCATCAATCCAATGGAATTTCAAAATATGCTAGTTTTATTTGATAGTAAATGGTAACTGAAAGACTAGAATTTTTTAATGACACAATTTATTTGATACCAGAATTTATTTCAGTATCCAATGTGTGTTCCAAAGTGTTGTTAATAATAATAATCATAATAGTCATAATAATAATAATAATAATAATAATAATAATAATAATAATAATAATAATAATAATAATAATTAATAATAGCTTTTTCTACAGTATGAAAGTAAAAGATATTTGAAATTAGTGAATTCGAAAATTGTTCCCAAGTTTTATTCTTGCTGTTTCAATGTGGACTTTATTATCTTTATATCTCGTTTATGAGTCATTTGTGGGTTCGAATATCCACGTTCATAAGAAATGAATTAACGACTTTCAATTCTTTTGGTACGAGTATGTTTTTAGTTGTAAATGACCGTACTACCACAGTGTAAAAAATATCTTACACCGTGGTACTATTCAGGTACTATATGCCATGAGATAAACATACGTGTGCAGTTTTGCGAGTTGTGTCAATCTTTTCACCTAAGTTAAAACATCGGATACAAGATTAACGATAAGTCATCAATAAAAAATAATTGCAATTGAAATTAAAAATTAGTTACAGTTATATGAAAATTTTAAATAAAAGTTTGAAGAAAAGACTTGCGATTTGTTAGCACTTCCTGGCCTTACAATCGGGCATTTCGTACGTAATTTCTCCGAAATATCGCCTAAGTTAAAAAGTGGTTTAAATAAGTTTATTATTTGCGTAATTGTATCCGATCAAACGCAGTAGAATAAAACGTAAATCCGAGCCTTGATTTTACCTCCAACAAAGCAATGTTCGTGTTCTCGACGACAATGTACTGTTTAAGATAATTGTGGTGTTGAACGCCCTGCCGTAATATCACGTGATGACAGGTATTACCCGCACTTCATGCTCGTGCAGACACTGGGTGAAGATCTTTGTATAAGCCGTATATTTTAATAGGGATATGAAAATATGTAGTCCATTGATGATCGAATATAAACAATAATTGATAAATTAACGATGTTTACAATGTTGTAAGTTAAACACTTCTAATTTAGATTATCCATTCCGAGTTTTATATCAGATATTAAATGTGTCGTCAGACGACCTTTGATACGTTCATTATTTTTCTCGCAACGAAATTTTAAATAAGTGACAAATATGGACTGATGCAATACTTGAGATTTTTTTCTTTGGATTTACATGCCATGTTGTCTTTTAATTCGTACTGATGAAGTAAACCAACACAAACATTTTTATTAATGTATTAATTTCAAATAGTGAATTCCTCCAAAACACTATTTCCATGTATAGTACAACACTTCCTCATACGCGAACAGTCAGTACATCATGCGTTTATTGTAATATTATACTTGCATTACACTCACGATAGTAACGGGACAGGGTTTGTTCATCCAGTCTTCTCTCAGATGTCGAACGACTTGTGATGTACAATAAAACAGTTCCCAGAAAATACCTCTCCCTCCGGCAGAAAAGCACCACGGCGGCACCACTAGAGCGACGATGGCGACCGCAGGCCGGCCTTCAGTGATCTGTGCATCTTAATGTGCACCAGGAGGGGCGGAAGGCAAGCGCGGGACATAAAGAGGGTGATGATAGCGGTGCCGCTAGCGTCTCTGTAGCAATGATGCGACCAAGCTTACCAACTTTAGACCGGACTCGCCAAGCAACCGATGACACTTCAGTGTTTACAAATTGTCCTAGATGGAAGGAGAAAAGCTCTGGTCTCATCATTTAAAGATATGTTTTTTGCGATTTTTGTTTTAAAATTCACTGCCATCATAACTTTATGACCGTAATAATAATTGCCTCCATCATGAACATCACCAGTTGACCATATGGTCCATTGCTCTCTTTAAGCCCTCTTCAATTCCTTAGTGACCTACATCTGCAGGACTGGAAGTATTGAAGGACGAGAATCGTGAGTGTCGAGTTTCATTTTTTATTATGGGTACATGCCTATTACTTATCTTCTGTGTAGTATTCAACTAGGTTGAAGATCTATAATTAATATCTGATGCGTTTCTTCTACAGTGTAATTGAGCAGCTTGTTGTTGGCCTAAAAAATCCCACCTCATAGCCCTCGAGTTTTCTCTTTGTCCTTAAGGATCCAATTATACACGAAGTACGTAAATAAGTTAGATTGATAAATTTATTAAAGTTCGCTTTCAGCTAACGCTCGGTGGCTGACATGTTTACAATTAGAATTAGAACAATTACAATTATTATAAACATTTACAATTAGAATTACAAGTAGAATTAGAGGTTGATAACCTAGTTCTAATTAATTTATAGTTATCTCTAAATTGACTTATTGCTTATCCAACACTTCACTTCACTGTAAAAGGAACATGACCATATTAATAATAATTATACTAATAAAAATAACAATATAATCTTAAAAATTACACCAAAGCCAATAACTGTGTGAACAATGATAATTATGATATCAGTAATAAAAACGATAAATGTCTCAGCATTATAAGAGATCTAGATGGAATTAAGCGTGTTTTTAAATTTGACTAGAAGGAAGAGCCCCTAGTGCTTTTGCAGGTGCAATGTTATATTTAATTAACATTTTTTGCTACTGCCTCGTTCGTGTTTAATTATGTTCGTTTTGAGAATTAAAATTTAAGTTTGCATTCTGTTTTCAACTTCAAAAAGCCTATACATTTCTTGAAATTTGTAATTTTATGTGAAAGCACATTTAATTTTAAGCAACATTTCAATTATATGATAAAGTTCAAATGTTCGACGTGTGTAATTATACGGATCCGTATTTCGGCCGAACCCCATGATAAGAAAAGGGAGTTATGCCTTGAATGATGAAGTATGAGGTGATGAGGGGTGAAGGCACAAACACAAATAGGACCATGCCTACGCAGGACTGGAACCTGTAGCCTCCTCGGCACAGACGACGACTGCTGCAACCGTCTGCGCCACGGGCCCTTTTTTTTGGGATGGATCACATGCACTTGTCAATGCAAGGCAGTCTGCATGGTCCGTGACGGCCTATTCGCTCTCTGCGTAATTTGGCGTAAATTTTAGGCAATTTTTAAACAATTATTTTCTCTAAAAATGGCTCCAAATTTATTCTTTAAATGTTCTCCTCGTATGCACCGAAGGGACGGTAAATAGCTGGTTCAATCAACAGTTAGAAATAATGCGAAAAAATATGTGCTGTTAAAGCACCATTAGTTTGTAATGTGTCGGGAAGGTTGATGGTGAAGAGGTAACGTGACTTGAGTGCTGGGTCCCGAGTTCGAATCCCAGGGTGGAGAAAAAAATTTGAAATTTGAAAACTTTTTTGCAGGTTCATGTACTAAAATATTGCGTAGTCGTTGCAATTAATGCGAGAAAGTTTGCACTGTTGTAGCACCACTAGTTTGTCTCTTGCGTACAGCTTAAGATTACACCATATAGAACTGATGATAAAAGAAGATTTAGAGATTGTTGGTTTCATATCCCATTCCTGAATCTCTGAAAATCCTTTTCAAAGGAAACCATAAAGGACAAAGACTATATCCTTGGAATCAGAATCTCCCTTGATACTCAGTTTCTTGTTGGAATAGTTTTATAAAGAAATGTTACTTTCATCTCAGTGGCGGCTCGTGGTCATACTATTAGTGTGTGCAACGCCTCTCTTCTCTCTCCCTTCCTCCCCCTCTCCCCTCCTCCCTCTCCCCTCCCCTCTCCCCCTCTCTCTCTCACATACACACACACACATGCCCATACATAACAGGCATACATTACAAGTAGAGACGGACAAAACTGCATTCAGTCTCTCGTATCTCGTCCGACCTGTGAATCATTCTCGCTGGCCGAAGAAGGGAGAAGGGTCGTGGAGGGGGAAGCGCCCAGCCAAGGCCAAGGGAGTACAGTGGCGAAGGAGATTCTCTTTCTCTGCGGGAGGCAACGAGACTACGAGATTCTCGTATCTCGTAGGGACAGAGTATTCTCCTAAGCAGTCCGAAGCTCGGAAGAGACTCATGATCAAAACTGCTTAGTGTAGAGCAACGATTTCTTCCTAATTAATTGATTTAAAATAAATATTCTCTAGCCTAATAATGGAACGTTTCCTTTTACGTTCATAATATTGAAGTATTACATATCGTCGTACGCAAGAAAAGTAATAAATAAATAAACAAATAAAAAAATAATTAATAAAAAATAAAAGGAGATGGCTCACAGCAACAACTGTATTCTTATTATTGTAAATGTTTTGTGTTACGGTGTTTACGTTTTGCACGTTTTGTATGTAAATGAAAACCTCACATAATTTAAACTTCGTAAAAATTGAAATAAGAAATAATAATTATTGATTCCATTGAAGAGAACCTTTTCTTGGTGTCCTTCATCGAACTATCTCCCATCTGACCTGAGAGATGACCTTAGCCTATCTTCGTATTTCGCACGTTGAGAGGCTGTCAACGTATGCGCCGCGCCGTAGGCGTAGGACCGTTTCTTCCCTCTCCGAACCCTCTTACGGTGAAGCTTTGACACCTCGATATGATAGGAGCGTTCAGAATATTCGGGATATGTTTTGTATCTTGAAATACTAAGATCCCTTCCCTTCTCCGAGCGCGCGCTTGCTGGTGGAGCGCTGCGTGACCTTCTGTGGCGGTCTGTTACATTCAAAATATCCGTTAAGAACTGGTCGCAAAAGAATCAAAATTTCTCAAAAAAATCCTTATCTAACATACGACAATATGTATATCATTGGATTTAACATTGGAGGCTGTCAACGTATGCGCCGCGCCGTAGGATTCCTGGAGGCTTCCTGTCCCCTCCTTCCCTCAGGGAGCTTTGACACGTTGAGATGATCCCAAACGCTCAGGTTTTTAGGCCCAGTTTTGTTAATTGTTAAAAAATGATGTTATTTTACTTCATTTCACAATTAAATCTTAATTATACATTAATAAATAGGGCTAAATTAAAATGTTATTTTCCTAGTTTATATTGAGGGTTAATATATTTTGACATTATTTACTGCAAACATTGAGAAAATTTGTATTAAAAGTAAATTATTATGTTATTATTATATTATTATTATATTATTATTATCATTTTATTATATTATTATTATTATTATTATTTTATATTATTATTATTTTATATTATTATTATTATTATTCTTATTATTATTATTATTATTATTAGCCATTAACATCGCTTGTGGGAAGGGTTCCCTGCTAGGCGGGTAGCTTACATTGTAAAAAGCATCTGGAGGAGCCCACTTCGAGAAGAGTGTTTCTTAATGAATATTAAGAAATTTATACTAACATTATGAATTAATAAAAGAGTTTATTAATATTAACATTTTACTTAATTAAAATTAACATTTAATTTAAATAACTTTATAAATTAACTAACAAAATAATAAATTAACTTACACAAATTTAATGCAAACATTTAAAATTTAATTAGTATTAATATTTTAAAATATTTATTAATATTAATTTATATTATATAGTACTATTTTTTCTTAATGAAATTTCTTAAATAATACATGGGTGCAAATTAAACATGTTTCAATCATTAATTTTGAGTGAAACATTACGCTTCTATTTACTCGCGTAAGAATCGTTAATGTCTATTAACGTTCAATGTCAATTTTTAAAACAGTTTGTTATAATTATGGTGCAGAATAAGGAAACTGAGCTATTATTTTCGCGAATGTTAGTGATACGGTCAAATTTAAGCAAAGAATCATATTTAGTGATAAACACAGTCGTGCAAGAAGTAAGTTTGGTATGCGTGGGAAGACTCATTTATGGGTAAGAAGACACGTTTCTCCATTCTTTATCGCTACTAGAAAGGAGAAGATTTGTACGGAGAAATTCGATAAATTTTCAACACTGTATCACGTGTCGCCAAGCTCTGCGCCCTACGTGAGGTCCAAGGTCAGCGAACGAGCTCGTGTTGATGTCTGCGAAAGACCGTTGGCTGGGCCCTCCGTCTGACGGCCCTGGCTTCGAGATTATCGAGTTGTCTCGCTCTCGAGAATGCGTTCTTTGTGCACGAGATTCTCGTGGGCCCCATTCTCGTTCAGCCTTTCTCGTTTACGAGAACGAGAGAGAATATTCGGCAAATGACCGCCTTTAATTACAAGCATACACCTATATTCATTAACATAGATAATGACAATTAGAAACAATGAAGTTTGATAACATGTTGAATAGTTCCTTTTATCACCAACGAGGGTTGACCGCATTTCTTTTCACAACATTCGTTTCGACTTCGCTCGGCAAGGACCCCTCCGAAATATTTACTACTTGTGTCGTGTTACCGCATGATTCGGCACTTCCAGGAAGTTTTTCAAAGGGTGTCAAGAAACACATTGATTCGAAACTTTTTCTTTCGCATCGCACTTTTCCTATGGAGTATTTTCCATAAACTCGCTGTACAAATTTAAGCTTAAAAGTACAAGTTTCTATACCCCATACTAAAAAAATCTGGGTAGTTTGCAGTCTGCACTGACTGACGAAACACAAAGTCTGTGTCGCTTCAGTAAATGCTGTTTCTTTTCAGCAATTTTGTCTGTGATTTTTCCATTGATATTTTAATATTTTTGACGCTATTTATTGTCAGTTGTACAAACACACTTCACAGAAAAACGAACACTCTAACTTCGGTTGTTCAAAACGCATTAAAAAGTAGCCTCCGACATACGTTTACACAATACATTTTGGTTTTCACATGCTTAGGAATGGATTTGTAATTCCAGCTCCCTTTAAAATCTGCAAATAACATTCGATTAAAACAATACTTACGAATGCAACACTGCACAGCAATGCGTTACCGAAGAATTGCTTTGGAAGGGATGAGAGCTCATTTACGTGGAGAGATATCTCACAATTTCTTCGATCAATGCCACACTTACTTCTCTTAAAAACTTGTGCTAGCCGAGTGTTATATCTTCACGACATGTCAAGGCACTTCCAGAGGTCGCCACTGCGTCTGCGCAGTAATATCCGCACGCTCCGCAGTGTGCTCCCAGCGCCCGTAAGCAACCATGTTCCCCCTCTTTCCCCTTCAGCCCCCGCGAGCCTACGGCCACGGCTGCTCGCTCGCATTTCCCGAGTGTGCTCTAGCCTGCTGTCACGAAGGGCATTGGTGGCGGACTGTCAATCGCAGCATCCGAACGGCGCGTGTTTTGTAATACCATGTTTTGGAAACGCTCTGAGAGGTCTTGTATTCCCCTCATGGTAAGAAATGTTTAAGAAATATTGCAGTTATTTGGGTGTGCACACGCGAACGTGCGAATACCCACGAGCCGCCATATAGTTGTTGCCATATAGTGTTTGAAAATATTCATTTACTATGTGTACCTTGTACAGGCAAAGGACATGGATATATTCTAATCCCTTACTTACACACACGCACTACATTACCATACTTTCGGGAGACCTGTCGGGAGCTTAGAACTTGTCCCGGAAGGGGCGGTACCCCGCTGGTGGGAGGTACCTGGTTGGGGAAAATCCGAGCAAGCTGACGTAGGTCAGCGCCGGATCTAACGTTTTTACTATGAAGAAATACTGCCGCCTCCCGGAATGACATACGTGCTTCACTAAGGGGTCTCATCCATCAATGACCTTAGTAGTTGATGCCTCCGGCAACACGATTATCAATTAGTGGCAGTTGAGGATGAGATACTTGGAGTTTTGAAATGGCTTCCATGTCACAAACACGTGAAGAAAACTCTCATCCCTAACGCGGTATTTGATCCCTCCCACCGATACCTCGAAGTACCTCGCTCCGTATTGCCTTACCTGATCATGCTACACATGGCAGGTTTCTAGGTATTCTAATTGGAACCTTTGCAGATGCTTATTGTTATTGTTGTTGTTGTTGTTGTTGTTGTTGAAAAATGTCTATTTTTAACTGATAATTTATAATGCAGTTGGGAAGCAAGTTTAGCCTAAAAGAAAATGCCTAATTGGCAATTGTAGGGCATTATTAGAACTGGGAAAACTACAAATCACAATATTTTCCAGTTGCAAGAAGCACTTGTAGTTTGACTTCAGACAAGTGTAATGAACCGTCCTCCTCATATCTATAAAACAACTATAATCGCCCCTCGTTAGGCGCACCAAAATATGTAATGAACCACTACCTGCTCTAGATCAACTATAATCTTTATAATCGCCCGGCGTTATGACGCCAAATAATAACCATAATAACCGCATAATAACCAAAACCCGCTCTTATCAATTGCTCTGGTTATACTCAGCTTCCACCTCCAAGGTTGCCCGTCGACTAGCTGCCCCCCCCCCAGAACTTCCGATATTTTCTTACTTACACATAAAATCTGGGTGTGAGGTTGTGGCTGACCTGTACAGGATCTAACAACTATTCGGGCACGTGGGCGTAGGTCATTAACTAGCTACATGTAACAATTAAACTACGTTCGTTTAATTTAATGTCGAACCAAGTGATGTTCGCCATTTATTTTCTGTAATTCCTGTGCTAGTCGTTATTTCAGTTGAAATATATATAAATACAAACTGGGGTCGTTGCTCTCCCATGACTCACATAAAACACTTAACGACAAACAAAATAAACACATCAACGATATAATACCCTTAAATTACATGACACAAAATCCAAAATATTTCCATTCATACTGACAATTATAAATAAACTCATTCACACCCGAATGCGCATTCTGCCTGTATATCTATTGAATATATTTTACGTTAAGACAGAACTTGATCTTGTACAGAAGCTAATTTTAATCTTTCTTCTCCTTCAAAATGTGAATTTCATAACAAAAAAAACAAAGTTTCATAACTTCCCTTTTGCCGAAAACGCTGTAATCCGCAGCAAACCATTGTTGCGCGCCGTCCTCGATGTATATTACGCAGCATCCTCCAAATCCATCCTCCCGCAGCATTTCTCCATCCCCACACATTACCAAAATTTTCTTGAACTCGCTAATATCTTCTTGGCATGTCCTTTCATTCCCCTATCATCCTATTTCCATTACGCAACTAATAACGCGATTATCTGTCTATCGCGTGTTACATTTCCTCCAAAATGTCCTATTGCTGAATATACTGCGACACAAAAAATATTTCCGCGTTACGCATTGTTATTACGAACATCATTGCCTAAACTCACTATATCCATTCATGTTCACCGTGTTTCTCGCACAATTGCATACTAAATTTTTTATCTTTTTCGGAGCATTCTTCCCCACGTCTGACTTCGAGCTTGCTACGCATCATCTTTTTTGACATTGTTGCGTTGTGTCTTCAACTTTTTTTTCTGGAACATTTACCGATCGCTTACGTGTCTTTACCAAAAATATCATACCATTTTACTTAATTCTGTCCTTTCCAGGCTATTTCTCTTTATTACTACTTTTAATTATCAATTTATATCTTATTACTATTTCTTATACGATCTCCTCATGTTTATTAACGCCAAAATTGCTTTATTTCCGTCGCTCGCGACGCATCATTGTTCTCTCGTAAAAATTCCAAATATACAATTTCAATTGGCATCTTTACTGCAGCCCCTCGATATTTTTCAGAGTTGCGAGTAATGTCATAATTTTCCGCGTGATTTTCTTTGTTAATCCCGAAAGTTTCATTTCAATCGCTTTACGCGTTCTCTTAATTTTTAGGAAAAGCCGCTTCTTTACATTACCTTTCTTATGATAACAATGGCTGTAAAAATCTCTCGTTATATTGTCTAAAGTGTACTTTCAAAATCACTCATATCTTTTAAACCCCTGATGCGATTCGCTTCGAATAACTTTTGAAATGTTCCTCTAAATGAATGCTATTGATTTGTACTGTCCAAATCGGGATTTTGTCGCGTCTTCTTTAATTTATAAAAAAATTATTAGTGCGCGACACCGCTTTCTTCTGTTTTTCCATCTCCTACTCATGCCATTCCTTGTTATGTTTGTTCTTTGCATCTAAATTGTTCGTGGGGATCTTAGATTGTTACACAAGTATCTGTTTTTTAAGACTGTTATTCCCTTTCATATTTCGAATTATTCTACACATGGTGTGTACATAATTTGTCACAAATTCACAATACAAAAAATGTTAAACTTTATTACTAATATTTCTCTAATTTTCAAACACTTTGTCTAAAATTCAGAAATATGTAGTAACTCAAATTTGCAATATATGCAAGATAAAATTGACAAGAAAACTCTGAATGGTCTGTTTTGTAAAGAAATTTGATCATATTGTCTTTTACTATCTTACAAGCAATGTTTCAAGAGCCTGAATTTACTTCCATCTTTAGGCCTTCAATATTCTATGTAAAATGAAATCAATGAAAGTTTTGTTTACTATTACATTTTTGGTACAGGTTTTTTTCTTCTTCAATAGGTTCATTAAATGTAACATCATATCAATGTAGTATGAGAGATAAGGACACATGCTCAACCTTGACCTCACATTTCATAGACAATCAAAAAATTTAGATAAAATAAATTTGATAATTTTCCAATAATTATTACCACAAAAAATGCATTTTCACACAAATCTGGGCTCCACTCATGATTCAAAACAGATTATGGGGTCATGAAAAATCTGAATATGGTTTATGAAACATTGTACGTGTTCAATCATAACCATTGTTTGAAGGAAACCTAGATGCACACCACATGCAAGTATCTGACAAAAATATTTTAATTTGTAATGAGTATTTTGTGTTCTTATTGCAGTGCAATAATAAATTCATCTATTATTAATATATATTTATTTTTCTGGAAGTTAAACGTAATTTCTTGAGAATTTTATACTTTTTCTTCATTTTTGATCTTAATTTTAAAAGTCTGTGTATAAATATTAAAAACAAAAATTACTGAAATTGCAATGAATAAAATCAAATAGTGAAAAAATGTGTGGCTAGAAATCAATTTTCTTCTCAGAAATATAGAAGTTTATGAAAATAAATTTGTCTCTCCATATCTTATGATTATGGCCAGCTGGACTTTGATGAACTAAAACATCACCAAAAACAATCATGATCTTTAAAATATTTTTAAAATGCCCTAAAAGCAAAGAAAAATGACAAAAAGTTTATCATTACCAGTTCAGATGAACAACTCAAGCTGCTGAATATGTTAACTTATGTAATTCAGGCTTCTTCCTTCAGGCTTCTTTGTTCAAGTTTACTCAGCTTGCAAACTTTTGGTTTGGACAGTTCTGTACGAGGAAATCTCTGTCTTTAGATATTGTGAAATCAGACGAACAGACAATAGTGCTGATAGGCTTCACAGGAACATATACGTACATATACAGATTACATACATATTACATACATATACATATTACATACTCACTACGGCTGACATTACAATATGTGTAGAGTGAAGAAATTGAATAGGCTACTCAGGAATTCTGTGGGGAACATTTGTTGTATATCGTTAATATTATTTGAAGCAAGGACCATTAAAATGATATCAAAATTGATGAAATCAGTGAAAAATTCTTTAAAAATGAAGGAAAAGGGTAAAAAATTATTAGTTGAAATCGAAGAAAAATGTATAAAAAATGGGATATTACCTTTTGTCTTAACATAAAATTAATGACTATACTAAAAGGTATTGTTCTAAAGTAGGGGGAAAATAATTAAAATCTGCTACTTATGATTAAATAATATTGAAAAGAAAAGGTGTGTCCCATCACAGGTGATTTCCTGGTTTGAGATTTTATAATAAATTGCCTTTCTTTATAATTTCAAGTTCAGAACAGTTGAAGTTCAGTCATGCAGGACTAAATGTTGCTAGTTTGCATTTGCATTAATGCTGTGAGAGGAATGCATTTGTAATCTGTCATTATTTTGTAATTCATATTCTTGTGTTAAAGTTGACCAGCTTGTATTCTCCAGCATGCATCTCTCCTCCCCAAACAGTGGACTGAGGAATTGGAAAAGAAAAATTACTGAATTACATCTTTTTATTTTACAGGCCTACAAAACTGGGCACAATAGGCCCTCAATTCTGCAACCATTCTCTTCATTTTGATCCTCAACAGCTAGAGCCAATTGAAAATAACTTATTAACCTATTGGCCTGATATATATAATGGAAGCACAACTGGACTTTGGAAGCATGAATGGACTAAACACGGAACATGTGCCGCTATTCTAGAACCATTGGACACTGAAATCAAATACTTTTCCAAAGGACTAGAGTGGATACACATGTATACTATGGAGAATATATTAGCCCGAGCTGGAATAAATCCAGATGACAGGGGATATACCCCACAGCAAATTTGGGATGCTGTTAAAGGAATCCTTGGCATAAATCCAGATGTTCAGTGTGTCAAAGATAAAGTATGATTTATCAGTTATAAAAAATAGAACTTTTGTAAATGTTGAATACATGCATATGTATTTTATGTACCTACTTTACAAATGCATTCAATTTTATTTTTCAGAAAACTGGACGGTGGTACCTCTTTGAGATTCGAATATGTTTTGACAAGTCTCTGAAATTAATTGACTGTGATGGAGTGAAGAGTCTAAGAAATAATTCAAATAAAATTCTGTCGAATTGTCCCTTAACACAAACATTACTATACCCAGGTCACATGCCCAGTGATGAAGAAACTCATGAAGATTCAAAACCATACAGATTGTCTTGGTTGTTTCAGTTTTTACAGATCATTCAATTAGTTCAATGGATTACTCTTTAGAATAGAATAAACCTCTGGCCCCCAAATGGTGAAAAAAGTGCATATAAGAATGTTTTTATTTTGCAATAGTCAACATTGTTTCTTTGGTCTGGTGTATATATGCAAAGGAAAACACCAAAGAAACTAAAAAGCAAGAATTTTATCACAAAGTGTGCAGATAAATTGTTACATAAATGTAGAGGGGATAAGGCATTTGTAAAATTAATATGTAAATGAATCATTAAAATGTTTGAATCTATTTCCAAGATCTGTGATTGTGTACAAAGAGAAAAATATTTCAGCTTGCCCCACAATATTAAGTTTTAAAATTGTTGAATTGTGTATAAGATTTTTATGAACCAACTCTATCATCATAGGTGTTTGCACAGGGCAACTATGCCCCTCCGGATAATATTGAAATCTCATTGCTGTATGTAATAAAACGTTTCATGTCCATAAACATGTTCAGTCTTTGGTTTCCTCCTTTTGTAACCTGACATTCTGGGGAAAATGTAATAAAACAATTAAAATTTCATAGGTATTCCTTGTGTGTTTTATTTATTATGTAATAAAATAGGATATCATATGTAAATAAGACAGACTCATAGAATAGGGGTCTACGTAATAGAGTACCCCCCCCCCCAATTTTTTGACATGGCTTGCTTTTGTTTATTTTTGTGTGCAATTTATAGTTCTCCCTCCAAATTGGAGTACTCTAAGACTTAAGAGATTTCTCTATTGTGTTTTTTAATTGTTTTCATTTTGTTCTCCAGACCACATTAAAAAAGCAATAAAGTAATTATTTTATTCTTTTTTTGTTTTTATTGCCTAATGCTTTTGCCAACTGTGTAAGAATTCATTAGGTGGGCTGAACTAAAAAATTAAAAAAATATCTTTCAGATCTACACCAAAAACTGACTGTGTGCAATGTTGCTCAAGACAAACTACCTATTTTTATTTTTATGAAATGTGCATTACAATAAAATTATTAATAAATTGCTTTTTTTTTATTGCTTCAGTACTTACTTAATTGCAGAGAAATTAACTCAGAACTTACAGAAGAAAATATGATGAAATTTACTTGTTATTTAGAAATTAATGCTTCATGTAATTACTGTTACTTTTATTTTAAAACATTATGTAAAATATAGGAGAGAGAATAGATAGTTGGACAAACTGTTGGACCGACAGAAGATGGCAATGGAGAGGCATTTTGTCCCCAATGACCAAACAAAATTATACAAATTTTGGACTTTCAACATTTTAGAAATGAATTTGAATATTAGGTAAAATCTGATATTTTAAAGTAACAGTAAAAACTAGTGGTGCTACAGAATGGAATGGACTTTCTTGCAGTAAAATTTTCTAATTACCTTGGTGTGGGCTAGCTCTACGGTCTTGTCCCTATCCTCTTCGCCGCTACCACCCTAAATACATTTCTTTGAAATTTTCTCAATTTTTCGATTTCCTAATGGTAGATTCGAAATATTACTTTTAAAATATTAAAGAAACACCGCAGGGGAGTTGAGCACACGATTCCTCAGGGAGTGACGTCCTGCCGGTCGAGTATAATTTTCCACTATCGCGGCACACTAATAAAATTAGTCGCCCTGTGTTTGTTCCAGAACAAGGCTCTGCTGGTGGGCAGTCCGCAAGGTGGTGGATAGTAGATCGGTCTGCAGATATGGACTAGGGATAATGATGACGTGTTAATTCATTAATCAATTAATTAAATTATTTATATATTTATTTACTGAAGGTTAAAAACTGTGTGAGGTATTATGGGTAGAAGTGTATTCTGTCCACGTTTTCTTAAATTCTGTGATCCACATGTTGAATTCTGAATACAAAGGAAAATTAGCAATTTTTGGCAAGAATTGTTAAAAAATCGACCCAGTGTAATAAAAACTATTTGCAAAGGCAAATCAGCTATAGATTTTGGCTACTGTCAGTTATCGTGACCTTAGTGAAGGAATCGACTTCCTGTGTGAGAAAATGGAGAACGACAATCTGAAAAACGAAATTTCCTACAGAACTCTAGAAGACCTGCACAGATAGGGAAGTTACATTTATGTCCTAGAACAAAACAAAGGGCCATCTCAGTATTCGCTCAAAGGATCAGGGGAACTAGATGAAAAATCTGACGGAGGTCATTGACCCAGAAGCTGAGTTTCGATAATTGTTCCAGGTTGTTTAGACTTATACAGTGCAAATGGTAATTTATACATTCAATAGCATTGCTTAAAATTTTTATTACTTTCTGTTTTGATGCTCGGTATAATCTCTAATTGTATAGAAACAGTTGTGCAGCAGAAGAGAGTTAACATGGCACTTCAATTTGTATATCGAACTTAATCTGGCAAATGTGTTATAAAATAATGTACTGTACTGTATATGAATTTTTTGTAGTGTGCTGTTGGTGCTGGCACATGATGAATATGAGTACTATGTGGAGTGTTATATTTTCCGCAACTACCGATGTCTATAATTATGTTTCCACCCTTGAGTAAGTCATTTTAGACAACAAACATTGATTCGTAAACCACGAGGCAAAGAAATTGTAGAATTCCTAGCGTAATAAAGAGATGTTTACAAAAATCACGTGGGTGGGATTTGCTTATTATTCGTACAATTCTTTTTTGTAATCTAAAAGTTTGGGAGCTATAGGTGTGTTTCCCCAGAATAGTTTGCCATATCTTGGGAGGGAATGAACATTAGCGAAATACACACGACAAGCAATACGAAGGCTGACTGAATTTGAAAGAATTCTGAACCTATAGCATAACGAACTTAATTTTGAGCTCAAATCATTTAAATGGACTTTTAATTTGAGGTGTAACTGAAGTAGGAGACAAAAAATTTGTTACCTTAACATCGGTCAATTGCACATCGTTCATTTTCAATTCAGTATGCAATTGTTTATTTGAAATGGAAAACTGCATTGAAACTGTTTTTCCTTCGTTTACTATTAATTTATTACGGAACCAATTTAAACATCTGACATTGTATTATTTACGGCTTCTCTTTTTGCCAAGAATATTCGTATCATCCGCAAAGACAACAGTTCTTCCGTTACGAATCGTCGAGGGCGTATCGTTTACGTTTAGTAGGAAGAAAATAGGGCATAAAATCGAACCCTGCGGAATCTCTTGGGCAATTGGAATTAATCGGAAAGGTGTTTATATGTCTCATCACTCCAGTACGGTATTTCTATTCCCTGAGATAGTTGTTACCCAGATAACCCCATGGTCCTTTTGGAAGGGCGACAGTAGGGACTGGAAGGACAACAACCGCTGTTTACGTAGTTCTAAAAATTACGTAGAGATTGCAGTGCCCGTCGCAACACATTAGAAACAGCACTTATTAGCAGAGTTGTGCCCCAGACTATAATTTTACGTCTTCGCGTGTTTTCTACCCGTAATCTACATATAGAATAGATGACTCTTTTTACGAGTAGACTACTTACACAATGTAATCTGTATAAACTATTTATTTTTCCACATCAAATAAACCCCCAAAAATTATTAGTAGTAATAGTAGAAGCATGTTGAAATGTAATATTAAAAAAATTATTTTCGATTCAGTAAGTCAAAATATACCACTTATGATGAAGAAATGACAACCTCCGTAACCATCTCCAGAAACCGGTAGGAACTTGTTTCAACTTGCACATCAGACCACTCTGCATCCGACTCTTTCCCTCCAAGTGTAGTGACACCAACCCCGTGCGCGCAAATACTGTGCAGATCCCTGATCTTGTTGAAAACCTCCCTGCTCCACGCAAGAGAGACGGACCCGATAAGTATTTCACAAGGGAGGAAAGTATTTCCAGTCATGGCTGTCACCCGCCCAATAAATATTTTTGAAGCAAAACAATGTTAACTTGAAGTTTAACCCTCTTTGCGGAACATGGCCGGTCGCGTGGTTGACTCCGTCAACCATCGACTTCCGTGTATACATTTTTTAAATAATTATTGAGAACGCATCAATTCACTATATACGTTACTTCTACAAATATTACGCCAGTAGTTTACATATTTTTATATTTCTTTATTTATTTTTAAAAAAATTGGGCGGAATATTGAATGCATTGGGAATGGAATAAAAAAACCGTTTTCAACTTGAGAATATATTATTTTATTTTTAAGTGCTTAAACAATGTTAAACAACTCATTATCCTCTTGTGTATTATCCATATTGGTATTCATACAATTTTGGCACATAATGGAAGAATGTTTTTTGCAAACAAGTAAATAGCACTTGTAGCATTTAATAGTAGTTAGTATTTTCTTTTCTTGTGCAGATTGTGCATCGGCTCCTTCTTTTGCTTGGGGGTTCCTCTTGAATTTCGTGTTTTTTCGTTTTAAATGTCAGCAAAAATGGTTTGATGTCAATTGGTAATGTTGGAATTTGGGATCGGTTACTGAGATGGCCTATCATTAGTTTATTTGAAAGCTGTTTTAAAAATATCCTTCTTTTCACTTTTGGATTTGCTGGATTCGATTGAAATAAAATTTGCGCATTGATTCCAGATATGTTCATACAGCCATGGTCCACCTCCTAGTTACTCTCGCAACAGAATATTTGCTACACATTTGGTCGACAGTGTCGACACCTCCCTTTGTCATTTTGTAATCTAAAATAATGTCTGGTTTCTTCGTTTCTTCAACAACAATTCCATCATTGTGCATAGTAGATAGCAATATAACTGATTTATTTTTCTTGGGTACATACGATACTATTGTGACTTCTTTCTGATAGCCAAATAGGGATGAATGAGGTACCCTCGCTTTCTTTGGAAAGAATTCTGAAGGTATTTCTGTCTTGTTTTTCTTTAGAGTCCCGATGCATGTCAGTTTCTTTCGTAAAAGAGAAAGCACCAGTGGATAGCTGGTATACCAGTTATCGAAAGTTATAATCCGATTTGATCCCATGATCGGTTCTGCCAATCTATCTAGGTACAATGTCAGCAGGTTTATTCGAGACATTATATAGTCCTGCTGGCTGCGTCCCACAGTAGAGTTCAACAGACGTCGTATAGAACATCTTTGAATCACAGATGGCGAAAAACTTCAGACCATACTTAGCTGGTTTATTAGGTATATATTGAATAAATGAACACCGTCCTCTAAATGGTGTTAACATTTCATCAATTGTCACAAAGGTGCCCAAATTATAACTTGTTTCGCAATTCATAACAAATTTCTAAAGGAGTGATCTGATTGCAGCTAATTTGTCTGTTTTGGATCTGAGTGTTCTTGAGTGCCTGTCATCAAACCTCACGCTTCTTAGCAAAAATAAAAATCTTCGGTATGACATGCATGCTATAAGAATAATACCTGTGCCGTCTTTACTCCAAAGTTCTTCAACATTTGTTTTGTTACCACCTTTCAAACCTATTACAAAAAGAATTCCGATGATAGCATAAATCTCCTCCTTACACGTTTCTTTAAGATCTCTGTCTCTTGAATATTTGTTTTGGGATATCAGATTTTGAATATGTAGGTTGGTATATTTGATAATCTAACCAGCATGTCCTCGCTTACAATTTTATTAAAAGCTGGTACTTCTTCTCCAATTCCCCTTGCACATTGCTTTGGCCCAGGAAAAATGTTTCCAATATTTTTTGAAGGAGTTTTGGTTGTTTTAGGTATAACAATGTCTTTAAACCACTTTGTTATTCCATTTTCCCCAATAAACAAGTCGCCTTCATCACCTATCACTGATATTACACTCTGGCGATTTGTACTCCAGCTTCGAATCCGTGTTGTGATCACATACTTGTATTTTTTCGTCCTCTCCGTCTGACCAATCGAAATCATCATTAGCATCATCTTCATCGCTGGAATCCCCAATAAGGAGACTTTCGATTTCCTTCTCATCAATATATTCTTTATATTTTGCCCTATAAAAATGTTAAGTAGTTTTATCAACCACGTGTGAGTGATGTAATTCTCAGTAAAATTCAGTGTCTTTATAAATATTGTTATATGAGTATGTGTGCGTGTGCTTTCTAAACAACTAACCATTTGACAGAACGTAAATTATACTTACATTACCGGTCGCGTGGTGATCTCCGCCAACCAACGTACGCAGCGATGAAAATAATTTTACTTATTTACTAATACACCGCTTCTGCGCTCTTGAAAAGTCTACTGGAGGATGTTAACAATGCAGTTAAAAGATACTGAAACTTTCAGTTGCGCAACAATGAGCGATTATATTCTTGGAACAAAAAACGGCGTGTGGTTGACTCAGTCAACTAACGCGACCGCCCGAGGGTTAAAAAATGTTTATTCATAATGCTAGAACTCCTGTGGATGTGATCCAATCAATGTGTAGTATTGCTTTTCATGAATTGAATATAATAATTATACTCAATTTATTAATATTAATTATTATAAATAAATGTTGGCTTTGGGGTCGGAGCATGGCTCTCGTAGATTTGCCCTTACCCCACAAAAATAAAGAGATTACCATTGTCCCGCTAAAGGTTTATAGAATTCATTTTTGAGGTCGGTTTTCAACATTTTTGATCATATAGCGACCACTGTGAGTTTTAAACTATAGAGGGAACTCTAGAGAGAACACGTAAGGACAACACCCACAAACCTACATTTCCGAGGCGAGATTCGAACCCGCGACGCTTCAAGCCGAGGCTGCTACGGCCCTTCAGCCTTAACGACCTCGGCTATCCAAGGCCGGCAATTCATTGGTTTGTTTAAAAATCAAAGTTCAAATATAGGAGAGATTATGCGATGCACGAATTGATCGACTTGATTTATGATGGACGAGTAAAATTGCACCATTCTTGCTATAATATTCTTTAAATTTGTTGTCTATCATTTTGAATGTTGGATTAAAAACATGTAGAGTTTATGTTTACGAAACCAAGTACGTGTTGGCTCTAATATTGTTATAAGTTTTGACATCCTTCTAGAAGGAGGGTGGGATTATGTGACATAATTTTACTTTTGCAGTAAGCTTCACCAAGAGTTGATGAACCTAATGGAAACTCCTGACGATGAATTACCTGAAAGTGGTGTTGATATAACACTACTGCCTATGCAAATGATGTCACCAATGAAGATTTGGGAACAGAAGAAAATCTAAGACCGAATAACCTATTACTTTCTACACAACTGAATAGAAAAGTAATTGTGACGGATCCTGTAGTTGCAGAGTTGTGTAGCAATATTTCATTAACTTGTGATGATAAAGCAGCAACGTTTCGAAATTCAAATCCAGAAAACACATTGACTACAGATAATTCTCCTACACATATCCCATTGAAGTAACGTTAAGTTATTGTTTCCCATAAGAAAACAAAGAAAATTTTTTACAGATGAAAAAAGAAAAACTTGGCTGCATCTACGATTAAATTGCTCTTGATGCGTTTAGCAATCGAAGAAACAAAAACTCCAGTCAATTCTAATACTTTTTGAATCATGATGTTATAGAAATGATAACTATATATAAGAATCAGTATGCTGCAAAGAAAAACAAGTTGGGCGACTGCACTGAAAATGAAATACTTTTGTTCATAGGAATTTTGCTGCTTAGTGGACATGTACTACCACGCAGAAAAAAATACTGGCAACGAGATAAAGATTGTCGTAATGAAACAGTATCAAATGCTATGTCAAGGAATCGATTTGATTATGGAATGTCAAATGTTCATGTGTGCAACAACGATCTTCTAGGTCCACGGGACCGGTTTGGCAAAATACGCTCGTTGCTTATTATTCTGACCACACTTTTCAGAGATGCCCCCCCCCCATGAATAGAATCATTCCATTGATAAATCAGTGATGCCCTGTTTTGGATGACATGGGTGCAAACAATTCATTAAAAGGTAAACCAATACGTTATGGTTTTAAATTCTGATGTGGTGGTACCACTGATTGTTATCTTATGTGTTTGGAACCTTACTAGGCAGCTGGTGCTGGTAGTGAATTGTGTCAAGAGCAAGGTATGGACTACGGTGTTTAATGACATACGCTGATCAGTTACTAACAGAAGTCCCATACTGTTTATTCTTTGACCATCTATTCACGAGTGTACAGTTTTTGCACCTGAAGATGAGAAGAGTACGAGATACTGAAACAATTAGAGGAAACAGAATAGAAGATTGCCCTTTGACTTCAACTGATCATTTAAAGAAAGAAAAGAGAAGAACATGTGAACATTTTACTGATGGAGAAGCAGATATATCTATCACCTTGTGGCATCTGAGATTTCCCCTCTCGGCGATAAGGAAGCGCGTAGGCGACAAGGAGAGGCGACTGCAAGAAGCAACGATCACGCTGACCGTCACTCGTCATCACTGCCCTCTTCGTCAAAAGAGGAACTCGCACTCCCAGGAGTGTCCAAAGAAATGAATACATCGTTTGTTGGCCCATCACATTGTGAATTATTGTCACCTCTATTCCCTACACATGCTCGCAGGATTTCTTCCATTGTTCAGCACAGTATTGTGCAAACGCTTCTCTGCAAAACGTTTCCTTTTCTTTTAAGGATGCACCAATTGTTTCTGCTGCCTCGCGCCCTTTTATAAATCCCCAAACAAGTTCTATTGGATTTAGATCTGGATGGTACGGTGGAAGACGGAGAGGAATGTGGCCATGTTCAATGATTATTTGATCAACGACCTATCGTTTTTCAGCGGATATACTTTGAATTATTTGTAATAATTGGGTTTTTGTGAATAACAGCAGCTACTGTGTAAAGCACACTGTCATTGCTCACTAGCCACGGTCAAACAGGGACTGGAGACCGAAACTCTTCTTCAAGACACGGCTTATTTTCTGTTGATCGTTTGGACAACCCCTACTGTAGAAACACGTACGCTGCCTTCCGTCTGATGCTTCTCACTCATCAGTTTGTTGTCACCAAACTCGCAGTGTTGAATTACCGTGCGATCCACGAGAGAAAGACAAAGAGAGAGAGCTATGTTGTGACAAAGAGCGCAGGCAGGCGGGGAAATAGGAGCTTTGGAGGGAGAGGCCACGTTCGGGCATGCGCAGTGGAAGGTTTTTTTGAGAGTGGTAGAGCAATAGTTTACTCCATGCGGCAGGTTGGGCGCTTTTCTAGAGAAAAAGAAGAGAAAAATACATGCCCCACAGCCACCTGTATTACGTGCTTATAACAGTCATATGGAGAAATAGATCGTGTTAATCAGAGCATTTCGTTGTACTGCACATCGACAAGGGGGAAATGGTACTTTCCCCTCATTGTCTATTTGATTGATGTTGCTGAGCAGAATGCCTGGAATTTGTACAGGCGTGAAGGAGGAACGTTAGAGTACCTGGGATTTCATCGTAATATTGCAACTTCCATTCTTGAAACATCTAAGTGAATAAGCTTCTCTAGAGGAAGATCATCCCAAATTAGACAAAATGATTCTAGGTATGATGGAAATAGTTATTTACGATATTAGTGTCGTAATACATCTGATTACAATACGAGCTTGGAAAATTGCCGTAAACGTTAGGCCGAGTTTGGTAACCAATTGAGTATTGTAATCAGATGTTACGACACGAATATCGTACAACGTTTTATCCACTTTGTAAAAATTTGTTAGATTTAAGATTAAAATTTTCATTTAGTATTCACATTTTTCCCCTTTAAGTGGCGACACTGTTCTTAACAAGGAGAACAATTGAAACGCGCATGGTGTACACATTTCGACAACATGAGCGAATGCAGTTCAGACTCAGAAATAGAAATAGCAGCAAATGCTGCTATAGATTCTTTGTTACCTACATAAAATCAAAGAAGAAATATGAGCGTGAGTACTCAATTTTTAAGGATTGGTGTGAAAACAAAAACGTTCATTGCATATCAGAAAAAGTTTTAATGGCTTACTTTTCCGGCAAGTCAGAAAAGGAAAAACCGAGTAGTCTTTGGACCCACTTTTCTATGCTGAAGAGTACTTTATTAGTTAAGGATAATATTGATATAAGTAAGTTTACCCAGTTGTTAGCATTTTTAAAAAGGAAAAGTGAAGGATATAAAACAAAAAAGTCAAAGATATTTTCAAAAGAAGACATACATAAATTTTAATAGAAGCTGACGATAATTATTTGTTGATGAAGGTGACCTTAATAATTGGTATATTTGGCGCTTGCCGTAGAGATGAGTTAAAGAATCTTAAAATAAGTGATATAGAGGATAGACAAACATGTATTTTAATTAATATACCAAACAGTAAGACTTTAATTGCGAGAGAATTTGTAATTAGTGAAGGGAATATTAAAGAATTTAACTGTTTAGAAACATTTCGTAAATATTTTCGCCTTCGGCCTGAAAGTGTCAAGCACGATCGTTTCTTTGTATTTTACAAAAATGGAAAATATACTTGCCAACCTGTTGGAATAAATACTTTTGGATGCATTCCGAAGCTAATAGCAAAGTATCTTGGTTTGCAGAACCCTGAAAGATTTACAGGACATTGTTTTCGGCGATCGTCCGCTTCATTACTAGCAAATGCAGGTGCTGATATGGATATGCTGAAGAGGCACGATGGGTGGAAGTCGTCTTCTGTTGCAGAAGGGTATGTGGAATCGTCAGTAGAAAACAAGAAACAAATAGCTATGAAAAGTATGGGGGAAAATAGTATTTCAAATACTAATATGAACATTCAACATTCAACATTATCAGGAATTACAATTTCAAATTGCAAGAAATTTGTTGTTAATGTATATAATAAGTAATTAAAACATGTTATTATTATTGTTATTATTTGAAAAATTGTTAAAGTTCTTTTCATATTAAATTATTTGAATAATTATTGTTATTCTCAGTAGTAGACCATGGAATAGTTCTCGTCTCAGAATAACCCTACTCGTATGCCATTACCGCACTAGTGTGGTAATGAAGTTCATTACCACACTAGAGCGGTAAAGTACTTCATTACGAAACTGATTATAATAGCATAATGTTTCACATTACCTAACCAAAGTGGATAAATAATTGAACCGTTTGTCACAGGTCGGGTATAACCCGTAATTTGCATTGTTCTGTTTTTCTTTCCAAAGCGAAGTACTTTGCATATACTTCTGGTTAGTGCTGATCATTTTTATGAGAACTCAACTTCTGTCTTATAACTTTCGGCTATCTATTTGAAATGTAGGCTACTAGATAAACCTGTGGGGATGTTCTGTACTTTAAATTATTCTTTTACAAGTGCAAGTGAATACTTACTTTACTCCTACTGGAATCAGCTTGGAAGAGCCAGAGCTTGCACTATCCATCACATTATATTGTGGGGATACAACAGAATGGTAGAATATACATAATCACGTTTAAAAATAGAAAAAGATACGGAGAAGAAGTATTTTTTTTAGTATAATGCCCATGAGAACATTGCTCAAGCAAAAGGGCACCTGTTTTAGATAATTCTTGCCTGTTTGCAAGTTCAAGGGTACGAGAACAGGTTAGTAGTTTAAGGTCGCCGATGCAGACACTCTCCTCCAGCAATTTTTGTGACTTGATGAATATTAGCTACGAAATGTTAAGAGATGTTGACATAAAACTTTCTCTCGTATATTTGCTTGTGAAATTTCCTTAAGAGCACAGAAAATATATAAAAATCAAGAAATAGTTTGAGTAAATACTACACGAGAATTATTTATTATTTCTCATTGCACCAAATATTAATTAATTCTTAAAATTACATTTAGAATTAAGAAAAGAGATTTAAAAATATTTATATCATTTCATGAAATAAAAAAAATCAATTTGTTTAGCTGAATCCCCAATAACTACACTGCAACCACAAATGCGAAAGCATTAAAAAGGTAAATTAATGGTTTCACTTGTGTCAGATCAAAATGGAAATGTTTTGAAATAACGAGTGTCAAAGGATAAAAAAAATTGTTTACAGTAAATGTATATTTAACAGAAAAGATATGAATGTATTTTACAGAATTATGTTCACAGAAATATACAAATTGAATAATTACTCTTTATAATTTATTGAACAAAAGATATTATATAAGATGCGTATAAGTACCTTAGTTTTAACATGATTTGATCATTTATATTTAAGCAGCCTTTAAATTTTGAAAATATAATTCTTATGTTTTTGCTTATAAAAATGGTTGCTCTCTAGAAATATATTTTTTCAGATAATTCATTCAACGTTTCAGACATTTTCTCCAATCTAAAATCGACTGCTTATTTGACAGACAACTGACTCATTTACTCTCGTTTCTTATACATTTATATAACGTAAGAAAGTTGTAAACTGTGTGTGGCGTAAGGAGTGGCAGTATGGGTTTGTGTTTTCCCTACTGAATATCCATGAGAAGGATGCCATTTCTTGATAAATGAATGCAGGGATTTTCATTGTTACGTAGATTCTGACTGCACATGTTAAAGGAAGAAAATTTTGAAAATATTGGAAAATTTGGAAATTTATCCACCTTTTTTTAAACTTTTTTGCGCAACTCCGGTTTAGTTTTGACAACTTTGAATCTATCAATAGAATTTGCATTTATTACTCTACCTTGTGATATTTAAACTGGTACCAGTGGTCTAATAAAACCAAACAATGCAGTCTGCATTGTTTTTAAAAATCAATTTAGTTTGATTTAAACTTTAATAAGTTTTTAGCTCTTTTTAATAAGTAATGTATTGTAGGGTTACAGCTAGCAACAGCGGGGGCGCCACAATAGTGCGGCGGCAAAGGATTAGACGCCAGGGGCCAGGCAGGATGTGACACGCCGAGGTATTCTGAGAAATCCTAAGAGCTAGGGAAAGGGATGCCCAAAGTGCGGGACAGCGCATTTTTGCCGCGAGACAAATTCTTGGAATCCATGGAAATGGATGTCCAAAAATGCCTGGCAAAGCGACTAGCGCGGGCCGTGTGCAAAACCTAGTGACGTTTCAGGTCACGTGGGTGGTAGCTATATAAGAGCGAACGCAGAGCGCGGGGGTGGGGTTTGTTGAGCTGAGTGGGAACCCTCGTGCGAACGCACAAAACTTGCGCCCAGGGCGGTGCGGAGCCGAGCTAGGCTCGTGCGGCAACCCATGTGTTGGGACGCCGTTGTGGACTATATCCACGGGTGACCGAGGTCGCCGGAGCTGTCTGCTGTGTGCGGGAGGCTCGCTGAGGAGTGGCGCGGGCCACGAGTCAGTCATTTCATTTTTAAGGATCGCTCCTGCGATCAGGGAAGTAAACATCTACCAGAGCTGAGTAACTTAAATAATTACTGTACATATTGTGAATAAACCTGTACATATTTATCATTGAAGCTCATGTCTGTGATTATTGTGTATTCCCACGACGTCACAGTATCTTCTGTTTTTTGGAACACTGAGTAAATAACAACATTCAATTGTTTCAAATTTCACGATGAACGAAATATATGTTAGAAAAGCAAAGCAAAGTTGCAGAGTACTGCAAAGAAAGAACAATAAATAATTAAACGATTAATGAACAATAATTCTTGATAAAACTGAATGTTACCGATTGATGACAAGAAGCTAGAGCCCTTCAATGCCCATTTCGTATCTTACTTATCGTAAGATCAATTATTTAGTGTTTCCGGGCGCATCACTTACACTCTTACCCATAGTCTTTAAGCCCGTAAGTGGTTTAGTACAATCCACTTTGGGAGATACCTGAATGGGAAAATCCATATCTTGTTATCACGGAAGGTGCGGTGTTAATTCCCAACATGATGATGAGACCCGACGCAGACCCACACGGTCGTTTTGGGTGGAGTTTCCCCATACAGATATCTCCCACCAGCGGGACACCGATCCAGCCGGGACGAGTTAAGCTACCGACGGGTTTGCGACATATGTAGTAGTGTAGTGCATGTTAGTGTAAGTGTGTGAAAGGGGTGAGGATAGGACAGGGAAAACGAAAAGATCGCACGCGGTCCATGGCCCATTTGTTAGGGTACTGCTCTGTCATTCCCCTGGTATTCATCGGAGAAACCACGGAACACTACCGATAAGAGCAGCAGTCCACTAGAATTCTTCTCTAGATACTGGTTGAATTCGACAGAGCTATCTAGATAGTGTCGAAAATCCTGTCACTGTCGGGTCTCAAACCCTAGGACCTCCAACTCAGAGGCATTGAAGTGACGTATGTTGATCCCCAGAGCCATCTCAGCCTGTTTATCGTAAGAGGAACGACGGGAAGGGAACGCGGAATGTGTAGTCGGCCTCGTAATTGCTGCCCGGTCGTGTCATATAACAAGCGGTGAGAGAGTCCACATAGAGAGCCCATTCATTGCGTTGTTGTGCAGTGGGCCAAAACACGGTCCAATAGGAAGGCTCTTAATTAGAAATGCAATAAAAAGTTTGTTCATTAAAAAAACATATTTCAGAGAGTAAACGAAGTTTTATTTCATCAGCATGGTAAGTAGCAAGGTAATGATATCAGTAGTAGTCATTACGTCAGTAATGATGGTCAACCAACACAGCATTTGAAAATTCCGAATGGAAGCTTCCCATTAAATTCGAAATTTTAGATCTTGGAACTTGTGCTTTCTAGTAGTGAGGATTAGAAGGAAAATGATTTATTTTTTCCTTTCATTTATAATTAATGAATAAGCTGTATCTTATTAAAATTGGCATTGCAATAATGCACTAATATAAAATAAAGGATACTTTGCTGGTCCTGATTGGTCTCAAACCACTACAGAGGTTGGCTATTATTGAGTCGAGTGCCAAACCACCAGCAAACGTTTGTAATTTTTAGGAGGGGAACATTGTTGGAACAAAATTGAGGTTTGGAAATTAATTAATAAAAAATATATCAAATTAATAATTGGTACTTTTAGGCAAAGGATCTATTTACAACGTGGTATGCTAATTGCCAGTTGAATTGCACATAACTACTTCAGAATCCCAAGAATTTTGAGAAAACAAAAAATGTTCTTAACTGTGGCCACTACTGGTGCGTGTATCTTAGATGTATTTTAAATTTTAGAAAAATAGTTTAATTTTGGGGATATAATTGGCAGACACGGGATGAGATTGGTGGACTCTGTATCCACCAATCCCAGTCTCAGTTGCATAGGGAAATGGAAAATATAAAACAGACACACGAAAATCAAGGAATTGGTGAATAGTTTCAGCTAAAAAACGAGATGCAAAATCTCTCCTTATCAATATAACAATCAATGATACATGAAAATATTACTCTCCGAGCTCTAAAATACATTTGTGATCTCTGTTCCAATACCGTTTCACTACATACTGGGACTTCTCTGGAAAGTTAGGTCGTAAAGGGCACAAGACACCTAGTTAGGTGTTATGAAAACTATGTGGCCGATGTAGGAGCTTGAGTGTCAACCAACCCCGATCTCTCCTAATGAATTACGATGATATTAGCTGAAAAAGATCTTTTTCGTCCTTTCGTTGCCATCTATTTCTGATATACTTCATATTTCTTTTCAGTTATGTATGCAATTTGAGTCGGAAAATACTACAGAAATGAAATGTGCGTTATTGGCATTTTAGTCAATGTCCAGCAATTCCAAACAATTACAAGATCCTCCTTGTCCGTAACTGAAAATTATGGAAGATTTTTATTCCTGGAATTCGTTATGTTGGGAATTATTATGACTAAATTGAAAATGAAAAGAGGAAACATTTTTTTACATCCTGTGGAAAGTAAGTAGATGAAAGAGATAAGGTTTCTTCACCTGGAGAAGGTTGGTTGCCGGCCACATGTGAGGAGAGTAAAAGCGCGGGTGCTTTCAAAGCGTGAGTCTCGATGTGGGAGATTGAGGTAGAAGCAAGGACGCCCTGTCAAGGCAATATCTCCTACGTGACTATGCTTTAATCTTCTTTCTCCCGCTCTGTTTCTTTCTTGTCTCTTCTCACTCCTTTGTTTTTCTTCCTCTTGTTTCACCCTCTTGAGCTCCTTTCTTCAGCACACGCGAGAGCTTCTTCATTCCCCTCTCCTTAAAGCGCGCGCCCGCCCCATTAATCTCCGTGTTCAGAACACCTGCAACCTCACGCACCATCCATCACCCCTTCTCAACCTCTCTTACGCTCTGGATTTGCCATATTGGGCGTTCACCATCTCTTTCATTCGCTTCTAATTTTTGTATTTTCCTCCTTTTGGCAATTGTTTTTCGTATTATATTAATATTTTCACCCATTGATACTGCCACATTTTTTCATCGTCTTCATTTCTAAACCATGTACTCTCTTAGTATACAACATAAGCTTCCATCAATTACTTATATACATTATTGTTTTGTTGTGAATTTAAACTTTAGAAACGAATTATTTATCATTAGTTTTCAAATCGCCAGTTTCAATTATTACTGATCCTTGTTAATAACAGTTCATAATTATAAACTTGCATACAGTTACTTATTTTATAGTAACTCCATTTTCCCTCATGCCGGTCTATTCATGACCGACTCCATTGTCAACTCACACCATCTCATTATTAATTACTCTTGTATCTAATCATGAACTTCATTATCCCCAAACTCTGTATCCCCTCATATCTAATTCCATCTTCGACCCCGTCTTATCCGACCATTATGGGGGTTCGACCAATTTTACTTCAACCTGTTATATCACTCGAATCCTGCTATGTGGACTTCATCCTACCCGACCCCAGCTGTATATTACTCCATTCCATCATAGTCTCAACACCAACATCGACACCTCATATCTGAAATCCTTCTTTTCTATTTCCTCATCACCTCTTCATCACAAACTCATAATTATCACATATCCGTCATTGCCAACTTCATAAACCCTGATCCACCTTCATCTCCCACCTCATTGCCGCCTCCTACATTGTCGCTCCCCATCATTGACGACCCCCGTCATTGCCGACCCCCGTCATTGGCGACCCCCGTCATTGCCAACCCCCGTCATTGCCGACCCCCGTCATTGCCGACCCCGTCATTGCTGACCCCCGCCTTTGCTGACCCCCCTCATTGCTGACCCCCGTCATTGCCGACCCCGTCATTGCTGTCCCCCGTCATTGCTGACCCCCGTCATTGCTGACCCCCGTCATTGCCGACCTCCGTCATTGCCGACCCCCGTCATTGCCGACCCCCGTCATTGCTGACCCCCGTCATTGCCGACCCCCCTCTTTGTCGACCCCCGACATTGCCGATACTTCTAATTGCCGATATTCCTAATTGCCGATACTCCTAATTACCAATACTCCCAATTGCCGATACTCCTAATTACCGATACTCATAATTACCGATACTCATAATTGCCGAAACTCCTAATTGCTGCCCCTAAATTGGGAACCATTCTCATAGACACCCACTCCTACCCCTTCTCATCACTGATACCTTTCGTCGAGTATGCCTCCAAATAATGTCGAATCCGCTTAATCGCTGGCCACATCGTCACCGACTCTATCATTGCATCTCTTACGCCGATCCTCGCCATTATTGTCTAGTCCATGCCGACCCCCTGTGAGTTGTGTATATCATTGGCCCCTCTTAATATTGGCTCACCCAACTTGAATCTATCATCCTGACCATACCATTCCAGCTAAAACATCCCAATCTGCTCACTCTAGCCTCACCCCGTCCCTGTTATCTCATCTCCGAATATCTTAATGGAGCCTCTCATTAACGATCCCCCTTCTAGACGACTCCCACGTCGTTGCCTATTCCCAAGTTTAGCCCTGCCCCCCATTCATCGGCGACCCCTGATCATCGGCGACCCTTGATCATCGGCAACCCCTAATCATCGCTGACCACCTAATCATCGGTGACCCCTAATCAGCGATCCTTAATCACCGGTTACCCCTGATCATCGGCGACCCCCTAATCATCGGCGATCCCCATCATCGGCAGCCGCCATCATTGACGATCCTCTCTTCGTCGCCGATTACCTCATTCATTTATTGTCAGTCCTTACATTCTGAGCTCTCAATTCGCTCATACACGAATTGTTTATTCCCATATTCTTGCAATTCATTACCAAACATTCATTTCAGTTTACCGACGATTTTATCAATCTGTCGGGCGATTTGTTATTGTTCAACGTCCACATGGACAGTAATTTCTTCCTATTGTCTTGTACATCGAGTAAATATTTTTCTCTGGCATTTCACATTTGGCGCGTTCTCTTAGGGAATTTCAGACGGATTGAACAACTCAGAAATAGAGCTAAATAAGTGAGTTACCAGCGCATGAGCCCAAGATAGAACCTATTAAAGATGGATTATGTGAATTTGTTCACAACAAACATTGCAGTATAAACTTATAATTAACAAAATATTAAATGTAGTATTTGTGGAAAGAATCACGGATTCCGTTACTACAAATATTACTAACGATTCACTAGCAGCAATAGTTGGTCTACAAATGCTCGTACTCCAAACATTAGGTAAAAAATACAGACAAAAAAGGAGAGGGGAGATCGACGACGGGTTGTCGGGCTGGTCATTACGTCCTTGTGTATGTGTAAGAGTGAGACAGAAATACGGAGAAGAGAGAGAGAGAGGCACTCAAAACGCCGTCATCCGGTCATGACCTCTCTCCACCTCATTGCACCCCGCCCCTTTCCAC
Organism: Teleogryllus occipitalis; assembly: GCA_011170035.1. Lineage (NCBI taxonomy): Eukaryota > Metazoa > Arthropoda > Insecta > Orthoptera > Gryllidae > Teleogryllus > Teleogryllus occipitalis. Next base: position 129,776 of record BLKR01003115.1, read on the forward strand.
CCTTGCCCGTTCCCACCCCAGCCGACTCCTCCGCGCCCCGCCGGCCACGCCTCTTGCCCCAGCATCAATCGCTCGGCCCGCACGTGCTGCGGTACATTTTTAACCGCACGCGGGCTGTGGCTGCGCAATTACCCCGGCGTCGCCGCCGCCACCCCGCGCCGCGGCCCGCCTCGCCCCGCCTCGCCCCGCCCACCGCCGCGCCGCACCACCGCGTCGCTCGCCGGCCGCGCCGCTGCGCTGGGTTCAATAACGGCGGCTGGATGCTGCGCCAGCGCCCGTATCTTGACGCGATTTGGTAGCGCCGCGCAAATTGCAGGCGTGTCTTGCTCGCTCGCCTTGTCCGCCAGCCGCCACCTTGTGCGTGGGGGTCGACGCGCTCGTGGCACGCGGTTCAGGCGAGCGTGCGTTGCGATGGCCGCGTGCATGGCGTACGCTCCGCTGCGCGCGTTCGCATGCTCGTGCGAGCTCGCGTGCTTTCGCTCGGCGCTCCTGCGGCTGGAGCGCGTCCGCTTACCAGGTCGATGAGCTGCGACAAGCGCAGGCCCAGCTTGACGAGCACCGTGTCCGTGTTGTTGGACACGGGCCGGATGAGGCGGTTGTAGTTGGAGAGCAGGTCGTCATAGAGGCGCTTGGCGTCCGGGTTGGCGCGTGCCGGCCGCACTTGCGCCACCAGCAGCAGGCCCGGCAGCAGCAGCAGGGCGAGCGCGCCGCCGCCCGCGGCCCCGCCGCCTCCCAGCCGGCAGCCACAGCTGCCCGTCGCCGCCGCCGCGGCCGCTCGCCGCGTCCCGCGATCTCCTCGCATGGCCGCCGCTAGCTCGCTAGCTGCACCGCACTCGTCGCGTGAGGCGGATGATGGCCGCTGTCGCTCGTCGCCGCTGCCACCACCGCCGCCGCTCGTCCGTGGCCGGTCGCCGGTGCTGCTGCATGCTGCTCGCCCGGGCGACGCCGCGGACCGCGCCTCGCCTCGCCCACCGCGCCTCGCCGCGCCGCACCGCGCCGTTCCGGCCGGGCTCGGGGCTGGGCGCTGCTGGCGGCACTGGCGCCGCCACCCCCGCCGCCGCCGCCGCCCCTGCCGTCCCCGACCCCGGGGCGGGAGCGGCGCCGGCGCGCAGGCGCGGAGCGCGCGCGGCCCGGCGCGCCACCGCCGCCGCTGCCTGCCCCGTCGCCAGGCGGCGCGGCGGTGGTGAGGGCGGTGGTGAGGGCGGTGGTGAGGGCGGTGGTGAGGGCGACGGTGAGGGCGGCGGTGAGGGCGGTGGTGAGGGCGGTGGTGAGGGCGGCGGTGAAGGCGGTGGTGAGGGCGGCTGTGAGGGCGACGGGGAGGACGGCGGTGAGGACGGCGGTGGGGTTGGCGGAGAGGGCGGCGGTGACAACTCTGGCGACGGTGGTGGCGCGAACGTCGAGGGTAGAAATTGCGGCGATATTTAAGGCGGGCTGAGAGGGAGGAAAAGTGTAAGCGGGAAGCACGACGGGGTTGACACGGGCCGATAGCAAGCCAGTCATAGGCGATTGGGAAGGCTCCACATGGGTGGCGAGGGTTGAGGTGGGGAGATGAAAACTAAGGGAGTCAGAGGGTGGTGATGGACACAGAAGAGGTACGGCCAACGGGGGCAATGAGGGCGGGAAGAGTTCGGCCAGTGACGGGGCGGGAGTGGGCTGGGCGATAAGGTTGGGTGGAAAGGGGTAACGGGGGCAGTAAGGGCAGCGGATCATGCCCCGCCCGGGCACCGCAATTCTATCTACCTTGTGAGTTCCGTGGATGAACGCATTTCGACCCTCATTCCCTAATGACTGACTTGTTGATGCGCGATGTGCTACGCTGATGTTATGGTTTTAATCCGCGTACTCCCTCGTCCTCCCGGTTTAATTTTCGGCGACGAAGTCTGCGCTTTCGTTCACTCGTCGCGGGTCGTTGCCACCACCCTCCCTGCCCGGTCACCCATTAGCAAGTATCGTTCAATCCGCCAAGAGCTCGATAGGCTGCGTTCCGAAGTATGAGTACGTGATTTTTTGCCGCCGTTATCGGATCGTTTTTAATTTTGTGCTCTGTGAGTGAGCATGGTTTTCGATTTTATTGTATCCAATTTTCTCCGCGTGATTTGAATTCCCAAATTGTATTGAATGACATGATGTCTGACGCTATATGCTAGCATCTGCTGTATTTTCTTACTTTTTTATTAGACATATTTACTAGAAACTATTAAAGAAATAGAAGACAATAATTTTTGCTGTAATGCGTAGCATTTGTCTATTTGTTTTGATAGAAATATCATTAGTATGTACATAAAATGTTACATATCCTATTTTCCAGAATGTTCATTTGTAAATTCTCGTATAATCACTAACAGCTGTTTTTTAAACCGATGGAATATTGACTAGAAAACCGAAACAAACACATGGACCATGATTACTTTTAGTACTTATGTATCATACAATTATTTAGACCTATGTATGTTGATAATATAAGTCATGTATGTCGCTTTAAATATAAAATATAGCTCTAAAAAGGTGTCATCATTTTGATTAATTGGGCTCACGTTTCTGGATTTCTTATTATCTAATGGTATATCGTGGGAGTCCTGCTCTCGAAGGAAGGCTGTAAACGCAATAGCACAATCTCTTCGTAAATTTATAGCTGTCTCAGTGCGTCGCCAGCGTTTTTTGTTGTTACTCCGTATCTCGATTTAGCCCAGACAATTATAGTGGTCAGAAATGAGTTCATGGTGAATAAGGGTTTGTTTATATTTGTTGTGTTTGGATGAGATATTTCAAACCGGGTTGCAACATTGCGTATTGAAGATGTCAGCAGAAAATAGTGCTGATTAGAAAATTTCGGACAGTTCACAGATTTTAGCGATGTACTTTCTACATCTATTACTAAGAGAAGTATTATTACTTAAGAACCACGTGTGCCTATAAAATGTAATACCTAAGAGACATAAGAGTGATTGATGGGAAATTTTAATTCACTTGAACATACCAAAATAGCAATTTTCATATTAATTTAAAGAAATTATATTTACGTCGAGTAATTTTACTCTCTCTCTACTCCGTAGCGCGAAAGTTATGTAATGCGGTGAATTTCTGGCAGAAAAACTCTTATTTCAGGGCTCTGGTAACGAAAAAGAGGATAAATCTAGTTGCTAAATTTAGAAAAATATTCTCTACCATGTGGTGTAACCAGAATGCATGTTTTGTGAGTCCTTGATACCGAATAATCGAAAGACGGCAAAACGTATGTCTGTCCGTCTGTGAACAACTCTAGCGGCTAAACCGTTCAGCTGATTTTCTCCAAAATTGATATTCCCCAATCGATCTGGCTGATGACGCGGTCCCTTGAATTTTAAACCGATATTTTAATTTAGGGGGTACTTTACAAAAAGCATCTGGGACATTTTCCAAATTTTCAAAACAATGGTCTCATAGTTCTTTATTAAATTTTGTTGTTGGATAGTGTGAAGGACCTTTAAGAGAAAGGTGCAGGTCTTGTGTTAATTGAAAACTCTGATTTTTCGGAAATTGCAAAAGTTCAAATGTTTTTTCGGAGTCTTCCTACAAGTATAATATTAAAGATAGAGATTTATCCCTTAATGAAATCTGTTCCTTAATGATAGATTTTGAAATAAGGTCATATACAATTTTTCGATAATTGGAGTACTCCGTAATTTTGCATGAAAACACGATCGAGAAAATGTGTTGTTTTAGCACCACTAATTTGAGAATTACGGCATATATTTATTGTATTTTCCTGTTTCTTAAGTTTTCTAAATCGGATTCACAAAACATTAGTGTTATTTGTTGTGTTGGTAGCTGAGTGGGCATAAAGTATTCAAGAGACTGGCGCGGGTATAAATAACTTTAAAACCCGCAAAGATATTATAAGTATACGATTACGTGTTTTGTTTCAGAAACATAGTGAGCGTGGCCTATCGGCCTCGTTTCACAATATTTCCTATCCGCCAAATGAAATCATTTATACCTTTTGTGTCATACACTATTTTTTGACAGCCTTATTGACTTTCCTTTTATTTTAATTCAAGAATACATAACACTTAATGAGATACCATGTTACCATATAAGATCAGTTCTAGCTGATCTGACGAAATAATTTGTTTTCTCTGTTGTATTGACAGTTTTATCGGAAGTTTTCTCACTTGTGCTAAATATTGATTTTTTAGCACACTGAGAATACGCTAAAAGTAACCGCTTTTACTAGTGCCTATTAAAAAATATAATGGTATTTTATAGTTCAAATAAGCAAAATAATATTTGATTTTCTCATAAAAACGTTTTCTTAATTTTTTAGTAGTGACAATTTCATAACTATACTTTCTGAAGTATCATGCATTATTTTATCACTACGTGAACCAAAATGCATTCAAAATTAAGAAGCTAATTAATGAATATTAGTTCTAATGCAATGCATAGTCAGGTGTTTTAATTCATTGCCAAAAATACATAAGTATATCCATGTATTCCCAAACTTGATGCGTTTTAAAATAATCAACAAGCGATCACATTTCAATTATTGTAAATTGTATTTGTAGTAAAATAAACTCAAAAGCAGAAAATGGAATTTTTTTTCAAAATAATAACATAGTTGTTTTATGTTGGTCAAACAAATTAAATGGAAGTTTATTTTGCTGAATCTTTTTGAACATGCGCTCTTTTTTTGCATTCTCTGGCCCTCTGTACGTCGGCAACAGGGCGAACCTTGTGAGATTGCATGCTCGCGCCCGCGGCGACGAGTATTTATCTCTATCGGAGTTGGTGCCAACGATGCTGTTTACTTTCGCGGCCTACGCTGGGAGGCGCTGCGTGCGTCCGTTACCTCAATGCGCACTAAGTACGGACGCAATGCGCTGGTTCAATGTCCTTGGGAAAGCAGCGCTTGTACCGTGATATTAGGCATTTCTCTTCCGTCAAAGATGCGTCGGAAGTCAGGAGAGGTGCAGCTTTACCGTCACAATCACTTGGAATGAAATCTCAGCGGATTTTCTCGGCAAATGACCGTGAACTTTAGTTTGGGTGGTTCTCTTCGCGACATTGTGGAGGCGGGTGGGGCTTTCCCTTGGGGAGGCAATTGGGTTGGAGGAAGGTGATGCGGTAATCCGCTATCTCCGTCGGCTGCTTTCGGCTTCCGTTGTGGTTACCGCCGGCCATATCTTGACGTTGGATGCAATCCCTCCCTTTTTCTTTTTCTAGTGCTTTCTTCTTGCGTAATTTCCTGTTTTGCACCCAGTACTTATGAGTACTTCCATTTCTCGCTCACTTTTCCATCAAAACTTCATGCTAGACTCTTTTCACTGACATTCCTGCATATCATGAAAACCTACGCGTTAGCTAATATATATTTAATCCACTACTTTTGTTAATTCCTTCAAACATTTCTCACTACTTTCGGTACATGTTATCTTATCCGCCTCATCTTTCCTTTTCTTCCCGGCCTTTATGGCGGTACAAATTGTTACAGCTTATTCTTACACAAAATGTTGTGATAACGTATTATGTTTGTATCAAACAACATGATGACGCAATATTTAGTTTGTTATAAAATATTTGCAAACACAAATAATCCGCTTTTAGCCAATGAATCAAATATTTCTTCTCTATATTATTATCTCTGGCAGTTTCAGATAAGTTTTCATCACCGTAGTCCATACCTCAACGTTGCATGCGTTTAATTCTCACAAAATTTCCACATGAATTTATTCGTCTTGAGTGACTCCTCTCTTACATCCCATGCTCATATTAATTTTGTACAATGGATTTTCTCCTTCACTCTCTTTGCAACCTAAACTGATCCTCACATTATCTTTCCGTACTTACTTAGCACTGCTTCTTGGGCACGATCTCCTTTACACTCCCGAACACGCACATATCGTCGCCAGTCCATCCACTGCCGCTGCCATGCCGGCGGCACCCATCTCTCCTAGCAACGTCGCCACCGCACCCGGGACCAACCACCTCCGCCGCAGCTTCCCTCCGGGCAGCCGCACCGCCTGCGCCACAACCCTCCCACCGCCGCCGCCTCCGCCCCTGCCACTGGCGCCTTCGCTGCGTCCGCCACAGCCCCCTCCTCCACCTCCATCGCCACCCCTCGCCGCCGCCCTTGCCCCCACCACCTCCGCCACAGGCACCTTCTCCACCGCCGCCTCCGCCTCGGCCCCCGCCTCCGCGACAGCTCCCTCCTCCGCCTCTATCACTGCCCCCGCCGCCGCTCTTGCCCCCGCCTCCTCCGGAGTCTCCTCCTCCACCTCCAAAACTGATGGCTCCACCGCCACCACTGTCGTCTCCAACGCCTCCGACACAGGCCCTTCCTCCGTCTCCGTCACCGTCACCGCCACCACCGCGGTGGTGCACCGCCGCCCCGTCGCCACCATATCACCCTCCTCAGCCTCCATCATCGCCCCCCGCCACCGGCCTTGCCCACACCTTCGCCGAAGCCTCCTCCTACGTCTCTAACACATATCCCTCCGCCGCCTCCGCCGTCGTCTCCGCCGCCGCCGCCTCCGCCACAAGCCCTTCCTCCACCTCCGTCACCGCCACTGCCACCGCCACCGCAGCCGCCCCGCCGCCGCCGCCTCCGCCAGTCTCCCCCTCCGCCTCCGTCACCGCCTGTGCCATAGATCCCTCCACCGCCTCCGTCTTCCTCTCCACCGCCGCCTCCGCCATAGGCCCCTCCTATGCCTCCCTCGCCTCCGCTTCCTCCACAGCCCCCTCTTCCACCTCCATCAACGCCTGCGCACTCAGCCCCGAGCTCCGCCACGGCCACCGCCTCCGCCACCGCCGTGTCCGCATCCCGCCACAGCAAACATAATAATAAAGTTTTAATCTTTCTTAATGCGCGGTTTTAATCTAGCAATTTATGCCGACTTTTTTCTTCTCATTAAAGAAAGATAACGGAGGAAAGGGGATAAGGGCGGGAGGCGGGTCGGGGGCGTGCAGGACGTGCTCGGTCTTGCGCAACACGCCGCCCCGCCGGCGGATGCGCTCTAGTATATTCTGCCTCCTGCGCAGACTTGTACGCGCGTAATAAATGGCGCCAAACATCTACTCACCGAGGAGAATGTTCGCCGAAAATTATTGTTGCACTTGCTGTTAGTTAACAACGCATTATCTTAATCAGTGATTTGGTGTAGCTTTTGTGCGGCCAGTTGCTGAGTTCCCAAAATGTGGGTCGGCTTAGATGGAAAATGATTAGTTTGAATCATATTTGCTCATAAAATGTTCATTTTTCTGCTGAAAGTTAAAATTACTATTGATCAATTTTGGCATTTTTATATTTTTATTTGTAGTATTTATTTTATGATTGATATTTATGTAGTAATTTGATATCACAATATTCATAAATTAATCGATTGCATTCAATAAATTAATCGATTGCATGAATTTCCGCGATAGTAAATATGTGCGTGTCAAACTATCAAAATTGCATTGTAAAGAATAAATCTCTTCTTGATATCCATGTCCTTGCATTACCCGAGGCTTTTAGGGACGTCAGGAACAAGCAGAGAAAAAAACGTGGGGCCTGGCGCTCTTGGGAAGCTCTGAAAATATCACGAAACACCTCAACTAGACCTTTCTCCTCCGACCTTTCTTGCTTTACTCCCTCCACTTCACTCTATTGACCCTCCTCTCCGCTCATTATCTTGACTCCGCCGCCTGCCCCTCCGATTCCAGCTTATACTATGTTGGTTCCTGCTTGGCCTATTCCCATTCCCTATCCAGAATATTTTATTGTTACCTCCAGCACTTCTACCCTCTCTTCTAGCTTGTCATCGTTGACCTGGATTTCCCGCAGTCTTCCACAACATACTCCTTCACCTTGCCAGTACATTACACCGCCACACCTTTCTGACTATAATTCTTTCTATAATTTATCTTTGGGGTCATTAAAAAGGACGTACATTTATTGGAGAGGTGTTGACCGCGTTGTTACGAAATTTTACGATGGAAGGATAGTGTTAAAAGTTTTGAAAATGACAAGTGTGGTCTAAATACAAAATAGTGTTTTGTTTATGAAGAAGTGTCTCTTATATATTTTTTGTGAAAAAAATATGTATAGAGGGGTAACTATTTATTTTCCTTTATACACAGTTTAGTGAAATATTAAAGTATTGATATTTGACAACACGATTTATGGTCACGTTACATAGTCCTGGTCTGACGATATTTCTACGCCATCTTCCATCTTCGTTCTTCATAGCGGCTGAGTTTAGCTACGAGCCAGCTTTGCCGTTGTCTGCAGCGACGCTGACCCGGAGGTCGTAGGGTTCGAGTCCCAACGGTGGCGAGCACTAGCTATAAAAGTAGGTCGAATTCAATCGTTGCCTGGAAGAGAATTCTAGCGGTAGGCTGCTCTGGTTAGTAGTTTTCCCTGGTTTATCCCATCAATACCAGATGAATGCCAGGCCAGGACAACGGACCACATTGGATCTTTCCTTCTTCCGTGTCCTCTCCTCTCCCCTCTTACATACATGTCGGGAAACCAGTAATGAGTTTAGAGCTTTCTGCAAGGCTGTTGGGGGGCAGGGGATATACCTGGAGGAGAAATACCTCGGGAGTGGAAGTGTAGGTTGGTGTCAGATTTCTCCATTCAGAGGGGAAGAAATCGCCTCCACCTCCTGCGATAAAACATTACCTACACTAACACAGCTGAGCAGTTAACGTTCCCGAAAACCAATTCATCTTCATATTTTCACTGTGTACATATGTATCGCTTCCCAACAATGTCTGCGTCGATCCTAGACAATTGTGCGGTCATCGGAACCTAAAACCGCTATCGACTAGCTGCCCACTCATCTTGTTTCGTTTTGATTTCCTTTCTGACGCTATTTTAGCTCGCATTTCGAGCATCTTTTCAGTCCATATGACTCCAATGGGCATTTGTTTAAGATTTTCAACTAGATATTAATTTTATTTTTATTCTAAAAATTATTTGTTTCCCTATAGGTTCTGGTACTGTTTTTGTAAGCCCATTCCAACAATATCAGAATTAATATTGTAGCTCAACGCATTTCCGGAGCTAGACAAATGTGAATTTATGCAGAAAGCAAATTCGCGACTAACACGCGCATGCGTAAACGAGTTTATAGACCTCACAGGTAAACCACATATTTTTCAACAAATAACTAATAACATTATTAATCCGGTGCAGGATCAACTGTTGCAAACGAATTATTCATTTCGTTGAGGTAACCGATTGAAATCTTATGGTATTTTGTCAGTAAGTTCGTCCGGCCACCATTTTAATGATAATCGCGAATAGGAATTTTTTATATTTGTTATTGATATTGCGATCACATTGATTTAATGATATTGTTTCTCTTTCCCAATCTCATTTCAACACCCTTCAGTAGGTTATAAGGTATCACAAGACCATGTTTTCTTTCTTTCAAGTTAACTTATTAATTAAACCTCGTTTTTATCGAAATAGAAGGTGGATCTCATCATTCTTACAATGTGTTACTTAACCTAATAACCCTTTGCTATCAAAAAATTCTTATTGAAAAAAATAATTATTAGATTTATCTCAATGGTAATGTTCAAGAGCTTTTAAAGAAAACGTTGATCTCACATTGAGTCAAATTTTAAATATTTCCTTAAAGTAATCTTCAATCTTTCCAAAATATACCTTGTTAAAAAAACTTTCAGTGCTTGAAAAAGACGACCATGACATATCATGACCTTCCTGTCGGTTACAACCAATTAGTAATAAGGACATTTTTATGTTCGTAATTTTTGTACAATATATCACCTGCCCTCTCATGACCTATCTGCCGTGGCAATGATATTTCATTTACTGCCTCTGCTATCAGTTACTATTATTTTTTGTCAAAACTGACTTACTGGAGGAAACATTTTAATGCAATACTGATTCACTACAACATGACACAACACATTATGACTACAACACACGTCGTAGATGTGTTACTTTACACATTGTCATGTGTGCCATATGTGTTACTTTACACATTGTCAGATGACATTAAACAATTAAAATCGAAGTACAAGGGTTTTAAGAAAGTAACATATTTGTTCCTGAATTACTATTTTTATACAATTGTAGATTATACTGCTCATGAAAAAGAAAAATAATATTTGTTATAATCATTTATATCAAATCAAATTAAACCAAATATCATTCAGTTGATGTTCCTACAGTCAGTTCGACCCCCATTCTTCTTTCTACCTTGTGTATTCACAGTTGTTGCATCTCCATCCCACACTTATCCATTTCACCGCCACACATCATTGCAGTCAAACTTTGACCTTTGCCATTTCCACCTTCCTCTCTCCATTTCCGTACCCTAGGTAGCGCCCTTCAAGCCGCCGCAGCTACATTGATTGTGGGCGGTGGCGCATGAATGATTCCGCACCCTGCTAACCTTCCCACTCCCAGAGCCCTCTGCAGGCACAACCTCGCCCCACCCCACCCACACCCCTCCGCTGCCGCCGGATGCGCCAGGGAGCGCCCTGCTCTGTCTTTCTCGGGCGTGCTGCCCTTCTGCGGATCTCTCTTCCTGCTTCTCTTCCTGCGGATCTCTCCTCGCCGCTTTCGGATCGCTCTCGGCTGCCACTCCCTATGTAGGTGTCTCACAGGGTTCAAGACGACGTTCTTTCCTCGCTTGCGTGTTCCAACAGCACAAGCCAAATACCAATCAAAATTTTGAGTTTAAAAACAGTTTTTGAATATTTTGTATTTTTATTTTCTTATATAATGACTGCCTTATTACATTTTATTTGAACTGCAATTGGGTATGACCCGGTGGCAGTTAATTAACAATAATTACAATAATAATAACAATTAACATTAATAATAACAACAATATGAATAATAATAACAATATCAATAATAATAACAATATTAATAATAATAACAATAATAATAAAGGAGTACAATACAAGCCGAGCATGCAATAATCCTACTATCACTAATATTAAGTATTATAACAAATATTTCAACTCGTATGATATATAATAATTATAATTATATATCGGTGATGCTAAAATTTAATACAAGCTACATAAATATTGGCTAAATTTATTGTTTTTAATTCATTGATCGCGTTCACTACAATTAACTGCACGACACTGCACTGCACAACACTACACTACACTACACTACACTGTTTTTGCTTTGAGTTACACTGACCAGCACTTCACCGCACTTCACAGCACTTCACAGCACTTCACAGCACTTAATTATATAGCACTTAAGTATATTATTAAATAATATACTTACAACTATAATATAACTTATAATTATATTTACAGAATTTTGTTCTGTGTTTTGGAATATTCAAAAAGCTTTCTACATGCAAATCATTTTGAACCATGTCTAGATTGCATTAAATATTTATTAAAGTTCCCTTTTCGTGTGTTATATTTACTAAATTGTTAATTACGTGACTTCCCGGCCCCGTTTCTCTGTTAGTATTTGTTTGCTCCCATATGGCACTAAGTGCAAGTCAGTTCAGTGACAATAGGACTTTCAGGTACATTACTGTATTGAAGTAAGTTGTGAGGACCTCACCGCACAATTGTTTGGTTAAACTAAATTTGGCAAGGAGCTAAAACTCTGGTAATTGGTATTATATCATCATGAAAATTCGGCGTTTGTAATAAACAAATAATTCAAGCTAAATTATACGACCGTAAACCATGTTACTGCTGGAATTTTAATTTCGTTACATATTATTAATATAATTGTCGCAGCGACTATTAGTACATTTGTTTCTAATATTGGAATTATAATTAGTTCATTAATAAACACCTTTCCAGTACCAAGTTTGTTCCTAACGGCGTTGCCTTTCCTTCACATCGGGTCTTCTTCAATTTCTCCTCTGCGAATAGCGTTTTTCAGTGACTGAAAGGGATGAAAATCGGAGAGGGGTAAATATGAACTGTATGGGGATGGGGAAGCACAATCTATTTTTTCCGGTTCTTTTGTTACGAAACGTGTGTAGGCGTGCGTTACCGTGCAAGAGCAAGCTTTGTGCACAACTCTTCAGGGATTATCTCGCGGAAAAAGTTTCTTTACGGTATTCAGAATGTTAATGTAAGAATTTGATTTGATGGTACTGCCTTTGGGTATAATTTCAACATGATAACATCAATATCCCAAAAGATAGTAATCAGCATGTCGGGACTCGTCGCTGTGTCGGGATGGCCGATGCTCGAGAAATCATGGAGATCGTATTCTTCACTTTCCAAAGCTCTTAACGTGTTTACCCAAACGTCCAACGGTACTCCTAGTGACAGCAGAGATGCCATACACTGCACACAAGCATTTGTGGATGTTTACAACAGTTCCCTTCTCTGCAACGAGGAACTCAATCGCATCTCGCTGTTTGTAACGTACGTCGTTTGCAACCGCCATTTTAACTGCTCGTTAAGGAACTGTCATGTATAGGAAAGATTTGAAACTTCGTACACTAACGCTGGAAATACGAAACTTTGAAGGGTTAACAAGTACAACTGTCTACCTTCATTATTGTATGAAGGGGAAAATGTGAGGCATTACTTTCTGACCGACCAGTATTTGCTGGTCAACATTTACTTAGGAGAAATAAAATACCAAAATATAGAATTTTTATTCCTAAGATTATTACTAAAAACAAACTATTATTTTTAAATGAGAAAGAATTAACAAGTACATCTACATTACATTAAACTCAAATGAAAGACTAAGTTATGTCCTGTCTATAAATTGTAGCAGTCTATCATTTGTGACCTATAAATACAGAGCAACAAAACCTTCACAACAGTGGATATGTCAAGGCTCATCAACCATTTTACTAAAATACCCCCTAATGAAGAATGGTTTGGTTCATCGACGCCATTCAACTTTTTTCAATTATTTGTAGCATAAACATAACAATTGAATTACACATAAATAACTTAACACTAGCTTACATGCGTCATTTCGACTTCTGAAGATCTTTATGTCTTTGTAACTTCTTTGTTCTTGCAGATAGAATTTTGTATTCTTCTGACTTTTTATGATTTTTATTTATTTATAGTAAGTTCAAAATTGAAATGTGTAAAAAATATACTTTATGAAAAATAATCGAATTTACCTAGAACATCTAGGCGGCGTCATTTCGACTCCTTGTGTATTGTCCGCATCTGCAAGCTTTTTTTCGTATATTTCAATGGTATTTTTTTAAAATATCTCTTTTAGTATTTCAGATGCCATGTGGACAAATATGCGACCATTCATTTCTTCTGTTTTTTCTTCTAGCCCTCGTGTTCAATACATGTAAATTCATGAGTTGTATCGTGACGGTAGCAAATATATCTGTTACTTTCGAAAAGAAAATTATCACATGAATGAATACCATTGTTATCACATAAAGTTTGAATGAAAACATATTTCTTCAAATAATTAAGAAAAGGAGAGATGGTCGAGTAAAAAATGTATATTTTGTGTACAATAGGGCATTTCAAACTCCAGATGGAAATGGTGTGGTCAAATATTCTTAGTTTTTTAGACACTGTATTGTTTCATGATTTTCTAAATAAGTGGAGGGGTTTGGATAGAAATAAACGGCAAATTTCACTGCTTTCATCTGAAAACTTACTCTTATTTACTGTGAATGATACCTTTACGAACTAAACCAATATTATTCGTCACAGAAATAGAGTTGATATGCGGGCATTTACCTTCCAAACTCGATGTACTTAAACGTTCGTGGCATAAAAACCGGCCAAAAGCAGCAATGAAATGTGATTTTTGGGAGATGATTACTAAAATTCTGTGTGACATTGTTTTTACATACATTGGAAACATTGTGTAAGTTTTATGAAAGATAACGAGAGGAAACGCCTGGAAAATGTAGCCATGAACTACGCATAAAAATACTAAGCAGGTGTTGATGAAACGTTTGTAGTATTCTACAAAATGTGTCCCAAAACTGCAGTCTGCAGAAGTCATTACAGTATTAGATCTACAATTATTTATTTTGAGCTTGCAAGAGTTTGGATGCTCAAGATCACAGTAGGCGTGGAAAGTGTTGAAACAATGGAGAACAAATGAAATGAGATGTGGACATTTGCAGCTTATAAGCCTAGACAGATAAGTAAAGTATTATGAAGAACTTCTGCAGGAACACCGAGTAGAATACCACACTTTATATCAGTCGGAGGATACATATGACAATCAGGTAGAAGATAATATCACCAATTGAAGTTGAGAAAGTGGTGGAAAGTTTCAAAGCAGTAAAGCTCTCGGACCCGGTGGGATAGAAGTAATAAAATCGGTCCTTTGGTATTGTTCAAACAGCTTTCAGAATTATTTAATGCGTGGCTAAGGGTCGTGAGATACCGGAAGTCTTTAAAGTGGGTTACATCTCGAATATATTTAAAACGGTAGATAAAGAGGAATGCTCCAATTACCGTGGTATAACCGTCCTGAGTTCCCTTGGTAAAATATACGGTAAAATTATTAATAACAGATTGGAAAATGAAACAAATGAAATGAAACAAAAGAGTGGCTTTCAAGCAGGTAGATCCTGCATAGATAATATATTTACCATTCGACAAGTTGCAGATAAGCGGCTGGTGCATAATCTTGAGACATATCTAGTCTATATTGTCTTGCAAAAGGCGTTGTACAGTGTCCCGCTTTCAAAATTATGGATGGCCATGGAAAATCAACATATTAATAGCATATATATTGAGGCCATTAGAGAGTTATATACAGACAATATGGCTTATGTCAAATTAGAAAATAACATATCAAAAGAAATAATGATATGTAATGGGCTAAGACAGGGGTATTGTATTGCAACAATCCTGTCCAAAATATATCTAGGAGAATCTCTAAGAAATTGGAAGATAAAATGTGAAAAGTAGGGAATAAAAGTAAATGATATGTTATATTCACTAAAATTTGCAGATGACCAAGTGATATTAGCAGAGGATGAAGACGATGCACATTATATGTTAAGGAAATTAAATGAAGAATGTGGAAAATGGGGCTTGAAAATCATTTTCAAGAAGACAGAGTACATGGTGGTAGGAGGAATAGGAAAATATCTAATAATGGAAGATGGCTCGGTTGTTAAGTGTTGTCAGACCAATAAATATTTATGAACAATTTTAACAGACCAAGAGGGCAGTGAAGAGGAAATTAAACATCGCATTCGGCCAGGAAAAGCTGATATTCGGCCATTGCATTCAATAATATGGAATAAAAATGCTGCTAATAAAGTGAAAATTCGAATATATAATGCAATTGTAGAAAGTATATCACTGTATGGTGCTGAGTTGTGGGAGATCACAAAAACAATGAGAAAAAGTTAAAGGCTATGGAAATGGAGTTTTGGAGACGCAGATGTGGTGTAACGTTAATGGAAGAATCAGAAATAAAAATATAAAGTAGAACATGGGTGTCATTTCGGATATAATGGATACAATAAAAGGGCGAAGGTTAAAATGGTACGGGCATCTTAGAAGAATGCCGGAGGAAAGATGGTTATTAAAAACTTGGAGGTCGTAGGTGCCAATGCTTAGAAAGAGAAGTAGACCAAGTCTCACGTGGTATGATGGTGTGCGACAGACAATGAGAGATCATCATTGAAGATGATGGTTGGCAAGATAGAAGAAGATGGAAGCTTGGATGCGAGAGATGCCGCATGGTGTAGTTCCACTCACAGGAGAAGAGAACTATATATATTTATACTGTTTATGCCAGGTTTAGAACAAGTATGGCATCACTAGGCGTAAATAGTATAAATATGTAGGATGAAAATAAAACGACAATGAAAACCTGAACAAGAACGTCTGCCACTTAAAACATGGGATTAAATTTCATTTAGAACTCCGTTCTGTAACACACATCAAGTTCCTATCGATGTGAAATATTCATCTAAAATATTTCAAATACATTTGACGTATTGCGAGATAGTAAGGGAAGTGCATTGCAAGGAAATATAAATTTGGGTCACATGTGAAACTAGTAATTTTTAAAATTAAAGGTTTATAACATTTTTATATTATTACTATACTAGAAAAATACCCAGCGTTTCCCGGGCTTTCTTCATATTCAGTCCTTGCAAATGAAGAAAAGGATCAATTTTATATAAACCACGGCGTTTAAGCTTATTATTTTTAACGTAATTGGTTCCAATTTTAATAAAATACTATAATTTTATTCCATATTATTTTAAACACATTTCTATTAGATGTAATTTTTGTTTTATTATGCACCGCTACTAGCCTCTAGCGAATAAATTAGGTACCAGTTTTGCTGCAGCACCACTGGACTCTGGGGGAATATATTAGGAAACACGTGGTCTAACCGAGAGGCAAAAAATGGTCGCGGTGCATCTACTATATTATTTAAATTATTTATTTTCCGCATTTGGGTTGTGATAATCTTTACCAAATTTTGCTAGGGCACTGCGACCATCCTGAGGAAGAGTCTGTAAAAATTTTCATATCTATTCATACGCTACTTTTTGTGGTATCGATGACTGTTACACGTCGTTCAATTCACTTTTATTAGTATCTATTACAAGAATACTGTTACTTTATTAAAATTTACTTTTCAACATACACTTTGGCCCGTTTACTTCCGCATTTCGTTCAACAAGTTTTTATTAACTTAAATTTCGCGGGACAGTAATGACAATAAATGTTTAAAATATATATAAGTTGTGACTTAATGCCTCTATTGCACATCAAATTATTGTTTTTAATATTGTTATAGTGATGTAGATAAATATTTTTTCAGTTTTTCCTTTAAAGATGTAACGTTGGAGGCTCCGAGTCGAAACGATTCCGCTGAGTGTTCTAGTTTTAAGGATAACATTCACACCTAACCCTGTTTCAGACATAGACACATTCAATTGTGTAATAAACGATTTTTACCAATTGTACCGTATTTTACGAGATTGTTGTACCCAGTTTGCGGGTTCAAACCCGATCGAAGCCGTGGATTTTTAAGGGCGAAAAAATCCTTCGTACGTCTTCCTTCTGTAGTCCAGCATTTCACCAACGAAAACACACACTAGCCGTTTTCTTGGACGTAGAAAAGGCCTTCTATACTGTTTGGCATACTGGAATACAAGTTACATATGAGAACTGCATAATATCTATGTAGTATCATTCATAGCTTTCATAGCTTTCTGATCAACAAAAACTTTAAAGTTAAAATAAACAATATGAAGTGTCTTTAAATACATATAAACCAAATATAAACTATGTTTCAAGAAAAATAGTTCTAAAAAAAGTTTCCCTTAATGTATTTTGTTTTATAACATAAAGTACTTATACGTATCTGATCAAACACACACGCACACACACACACGCACACACACACACACACACACACACACACTTACTCGATTATCAAGAGAAGACAACATTCACTTTCTCGTTTTTTAAACGAAATATATAAATCCAAATTTACCTCAAAGCATTAATACGTATATATCGTAGAGATCTGAAAAATTATTGTAATCTACGTTTGTCCATAATCCTTCCAATAAATCATCTAGTTTTCAGGTATCATAATGACTTCTGAAATTGTCGATAGAGATATGACTTTCTAATTATATTATTCTGGAAAATTAAATGAAATGCATTTACTTCTTAAAAGGAGCAGAATACAATAATCGTAGTTTGTATTGTATTAATACTTTGTGTTTTTTTGATTTATAGATTTTCTTTAAATACGTGAATGAATGCATGAATGAATGAATGAGTGAGTGACTTGAGTGAGTGACTGAGTGAGTGACTGAGTGAGCGAATGAGTGAGTGAGTGAATGAGCGAGTGAATAAGCGAGCGAATGAGTGAGCGAATGAGTGAGCGAATGAGTGAGTGAATGATTTTCGATCACCTTGCTATTCCTTCTTCACGCTGGAAATACTTTTCACAAGATGTACAAAATATTCTCAAATGCCCTGCATATTCAAGTAAGCTACTCGTAGCATTGATTCCGCGCGCGTCAGTTACTTAGTCTCGGGTTATTAGATATATAACTGCCAATGGAACAAACTGAAACAGTCTTCAACCTCGCTTCATTTACTTTAGCACAATGCTTACATCCTTCCGAGTAATAAAAACCACTGCTTATGGATGGCCATTCCCAAAAAGTCAAAAAACTATGTAATGCATAATTTAACCCCCTCGAAAGACAAGTATGTCGAACAAGAAGAAATACATTAAAAAAAGACTTATTTATTTACTTTCTTCATTACAGTGTGAAAAGAACAATTTGCAGAATTTTATTTTACAGCATGATTCCCCGGAAAGTATAAATTGAAAAGTTGTGTTGACATGTGCTTGTCGTAGACGCACTCTGTGCCGAGGATTTACCAGAAGTTTTGTAAAGAGTGGTTGAGTTTGTCCTGCATGCGCGACGGTGCGGTAACGTTTCGAAAATGAAAGACGAATGAAAAGTAAAAAATGAAGTTTCGTAGTTAAAGCTCTTCCTAGGAATGCATTCGGAGGTTTTCGTTAATTTCGCGACTGAGTTCCGGCGAGAAATGCAATTCGTCTCTGCCAGCGGGCGCGCGCACTTGAGGCAGCAGGCGTTCCGCGCATTCTCGCCGAAGGCAGACGCAATTTGCAAACACAGCGAACTTCGTATCCTGTTGCAGCTGGCTGAACAACGCGCTCTTTCCCCGGTCGCATTTTTTTCCCTTCGCGGCCCAAGTAGCCCCGAAACTTATTAGTGAAGAGAATAACTTTTTAGGCCCAACAGTCGCCACTAGACGAATAAGATGAACACAAGAAACCAAAAAGTGGGCGTTTAGAAAATGAACACACGGATGGGCATGAATAAGGAGTGGAATTATTTTGAAAATATGGCTCGAAGTGCGTGTTTGCAAGCGACTGCCGTAAGAAATGTGTGAGGACCTGTTCGGAGACGTTAGAACGTCCGCTAATTGAGAAGTTTTGCAAAATATTTGCCTCACGTTTGGATTGTGTATCAGTTCTTAAACAAATTTCGTGGAACAAATATCAGAGCTCCGATAACTATCGGAACTACCTGTGCTTTTACGTCCCACATTCGGCTGATCTCGATTTCCAAACTCTTGTATTCAAGACGTTTCTCTGTCTTCTTGGTTACGACTTTTTGATCGCATGGGACAGCATTATCTATTAGTAGATACGATTCTTAAAAGTCCAACAGGCGTCACGATTTTGGAGAGTGTTAGTACCACTTGGAGCATGTGTTCAGAACTTCCAAGGTGTTACAAATCTGCCAGTGGAGGTAATTACTTACAAACTCGTGTCATTTCAAGTATTCGGTCTTTGTTAGAATTGGACAAGCTGAGACAATATGATGACTGGTTTCCACTTGTTTCTGGCAAATGCCTCATTTATCATCTTGGAAATTTTGAGAACCGCTTTATCATAATGTGTGTTCTCAATGCCTGGTCTTGGGCAGCTATAAAAACCGCTTTCGATTCTGGCTTCATTCTTCCCCTTTTAAGCCACATATATGATTGACACTTGTCCATTCTTTTAAGCTATCATCCACGGAGTAATTTGTCTCTCCGCGTTGTTATTATTATTATTATTATTATTATTATTATTATTATTATTATTATTATTATTATTATTATTATTATTATTATTATTATTATTATCTATATATATAAAAGAAAGTCGTGTTAGTTACACTATTTATAACTCAAGAATGGCTGTACCGATTTGGCTGAAAATTGGTGAGCAGGAAGCTTAGAGCCAGGAGACGGACATAGGATACTGTTTATCCCGTTAGACAGCGTTCCTGTGTAAGAAGTGCACGTTTTCGCACGTTTGCGCACGTTTTCGCGTGATTTCGCATGTTAGCGGTCATTGTTGCCTGTTGTAACGCCGCACTGATAACAGAAGGTGATAATGATAGCCGCCTTTCGTTCGCCGTTATATCTATATATAGTCGTGTTAGTTACACTATTTATAACTCAAGAACGGCTGTACCGATTTGGTGAGCAGGAAGCTTAGAGCCAGGGGAAGGACATAGGATACTGTTAATCCCGTTCGACAGCGTTCCTGTGTGAGAACGCACGTTTTTGCACGTTTTCGCGTGATTTCGCATGTTTTCGCGGGTTTTCGCACCTTTTCGAGGGTTTTCACACGTTTTCATGCGTTTTCGCACGTTTTCACGCGTTTTCGTATGTTTGGGCGGAACGGAGTTCTCTGTTAAGGCGGAACAGAGTTCGCCGGGTCAGCTAGTTACTTATAATTTCATTAGCTAATTATATAACTAATTATACTTTTGATGTGTGGACATAAAACAGTTCTGAAGGCTGATGAGAATCAAACTATTTAAAATCTTATTGGAATGCATTAGTACGAGTAGTTTTGAAAAAAATTCATAAGTTATCAATATCTAAATCTAAAATATAAATAAAATCTAGTTTTTTAAAGTTTCTTTCTTGATATGTAACGTACACAACCACATAATGTTGGTCGATGTAAAAGAAGATATTTAGTGCTGTATTTTACAGATTGTAGACATTGAAATTTCCTTCTTGCCATCAAGATCAACCCGAATTAGTACAAAAATATTAGATTTCAAAACGCTCATAAGTACATATATACAATAATACATAAATCGCAAATGAATGACATGAGGAAGAGAAATTTTTGTCAACAAAGAGATTTCATGGGAGGATGGATACATGTTTAATTATGTAATATACTTTTTATTTTACGTGTAATTAAAATCATTTTTTAATAATGCAATAAAAACTAGATTGTTAATTGAAGTAAATTAAATGCCATTACGGCTTGAAACGTTTACCTAAATGAAAGGGAGATTTGAACCTTTATATTTTAGCGAAATTGCAGAAGAAAATTCTTATTAACTAGAACTAAAAAATATTAGAAAAATATAAAGCATTTTAAATATTTTTCAACAAATGAAATACGGACATAGTAACCTAAAGTAATGAAGAAGAAGAAAAACACAAATATCTCTACAGAAATCATTATTCTATAAAAAAGACCAAACTGGTAGACGGTGAAGGAAAGTTCAGAAAGAAAGAAATATAGAACAAAAGAAGAAAATGAGAAAAAGAAAGAAAGAAAGAAAGAAAGGAAATGAGAAAGAAAAAATAAAGAAAATGAGAAAAAAGAAAGAAATTATAAAACAATGAGAAAGAAAATAAGAAAACAAACGAGAAAGAAAGAAAATAAGAAAATAACGAGAAAGAAAATAAGAAGAAGATAAGAAAGGAAATACGAAAGTAAGAAAATGAGAAAGAAAGGAAACGAGAAGAAAAGGAAATGTGAATGAAAGGAAACGAGAAAAAAGAAAATGAGAATGAAAGAAAACGAGAAAGAAAGAAAATGAGAAAAAATGAAAGAAAGGAGATGAGAAAGAAAGAAATCCGGTTGAGCTTCCACTTACATGGAAAAGCGAATCGGTTGCTAGGAGACGTCGAGCCCCGCGACGCGGCAGGGTGCGCCACGTTGGGGCGTGGGCGACGCCCTGGGCGTGGAGGCAGCGAGAGCCGATGGAGGCTGCGCGCTGCTGCCAACGGCCGAACGGACAGGGAACGAGGAGAGTGTGTGGAAGGGCGAGGAACAAGCACTCCCGAGCATCGTGTTGCGCCCCCTCCCCCTACAGCCCCGCCCACCCCTCATTCCGTTTGGCGGCACCGCCCGCCCGAAAACGTACAAGGACCGCCTGCGAAACGAGAGCTTTTAGCTAAATTGGAATTTAATTAAATAAAAGCAAATTGCGACGTACATTACACAAGCAGGGGCCTGCGGGTCGTGACTGGTACGTGTGCGTACGGTTGCAAGCGGTAGTGCTCAGAAATTGTTTGTTTTGTAAGAGGATCCGCCTGAAGCAGGAAAGGATACACAGGCAAGTACTCCTAGTTAGATGACTTTTAGTTAAAATTCTCAGAACCTGTAATTGGATTTACATTTTCATCACTTTTAAAATTGCGTTTCCTTGAACTGAAAATGCGTGTGGAGTAAGTTTTGCTAATTATATTTACTAGAAAAATGAAATAATTTTGTACATATTTTCTTGAAAAGCTAAATTACTAATTAATGGACATCATCTATATATTTTAAAAAAATAAGGTATTCTGCCATGGCTTCGTTTAGAGCTGCTACTGAACTGATTGTATCATTTTTTCCTTTAAATGAAAGAATGTGATCTCTAGATATGTTATCAGATACTGTTAGTGTTGATTCACCAACATTTACGGTGTAAATTAATTAATTAAATAACTTTTTAATAGTACGCTTATCAATAGTCAATTGTTTTCTTCCAAAGGGTTGCTGTTTCAAAATCGATATATATATATATATATATATATATATATATATATATATATATATATATATATATATGAGTCGATAGATGCTTCATGGTGGCGCTGTTTGATGTTTTGTTTTGATTGTTGAGATTTGTTTACAATTCATCAAGGTTTTGTTTCAGTGTAATTATTGCATTGTGGCGTTGACAGTTTGCATATATTTGCTTTTGTGGTGTATTTTGTAGAGAACATTCGGACAGTGGGTTTTGCTCGGTTGTACTTAAGTAGTGAAGTTGTACACAGGTTATGTCGAATTTCGAATCGTTGCCCACGCGCCCCAAAAGACGCAAACGTACATTAAGTGGACGCAGGGAAAGAGAAAGTCAGCGTAGAAGTCGTGTTAGTGAAGTCATTTCGTTCTCTGTTGGGTCGTTGTCTATGAAATGTCTGTTTTGTTCTGCTTTGTACTTCCCATGCGGGAGAAATTCTGCAAACGAGTTTACTCTGTGTTATTGGTTTAGTACTGAGTTATAGTTGACATTTACATAATTGAAATGATTGAAGGCATTGCCATTGTCAACAATACTATTTATTTCAATAGCAGCTTGTGTTGCTTAAATGGGGAAATAAGTTTACTTTCGAGCAATACGCCAGAAGAAATCAAAGTTGTTTATAGGAGATGATGACACATCAAAAAACTTTAGAAATAATATTCGTCAGTATAATAGTGCTCTTTCTTTTGCGTCATGTGGTGCCGATATTGCATTGCCACCTGGTCATGGGTCATACATATTGAAAATTTTGGAAACTCCACATCACAAAATATCTTCGTTATATCCTGAAGATCCAAACAATGCAAAATATTGTGAACATTAGTCTGGGCACAGTATTTTACATTTATCTCAGATCTCACCGTCAAATTTTGACGGGTTCTCGCGAGTTAATTTTAAATAATGAACATTTATAAATTCTTGTAATTTGTATTTTGTGAGATATTTGAAAATGTCCCTGAGATTTGGAGTAAATGGAGTAAATGGAGTAAATTCAAAAACATATTGAAAAAATAGCACTTTGATTACATTGAGAAATAAAAAATTATGCGTCAGGTGAACAAATATTTTAATGACATGATCACTTGCATAGTGAAACATCACACACACTGGTACGGAAATTATTGATTTAAAACTTAAATTGAATAACTTTACAATAAACTTGTCTTACATAGTTTGTGTTCAGAATATGAAAGATGCAGACCAAAGGCGGAAGAAATAGGAGTTGACCGCAGCATGCATAACAAGTTACACGCCTTAAATTGATTTATTATCTCCCTCTTCTTTTACTATCTTCATCAATTATATCAATGTACTGATTTTCCTCTGATAGACTATTTACCGTTACAAATAAGGCTTTAAAATAAGTTTATCTACTTGGGGCAATGAATAGTAATAAATCCATCACGTCCTTCGTTTTTTGAATTAATATTTGCTTTGTGCAGGAATACGTTTCTCTTGTTGCAGGATAACTTTAAGACCTTACTGGACGTAAATTGACCGAGTAGAATTCAATTACAGAGTAATGGTTTTATTAAACTAAATGGTTACCATAATTTAATTAAATTAAACCATTTCTTATACCCTAACATTTACTTTTCACCCACTTCACACCACTTTTTCACCAACAGTGGTTTTTCATGTTGTTAGGTCTACACAATTTTCAAGGGTTTAAGTTAATATTATACAAAAATCAGAGTAATTTTGAAAAGATGAATTCACAGACTCAACATATTTCTGATCAATAACTTCTGCTGTATTTTGAGTATTGTTTACAAACGTCATATTGTTTTAGTTTTGTTCTCCACAGCAATCACAATTCGAATTTACCAATTATTCTCCAAAACCATTTGCATGTGTTTGAAGATGCTTCACAACACACATACACAGTTCTTAAGCTCTCCTTCCTGCTTCTTTCTTCCCTCATCGTCGTATGGCCACTGTATTTACATATTGTTTACATACGGAATATTCTTTGTCAAAACGGCCAAAATAATTGTTCGGAAATCATGCAAATAATAATGTTATCAGATTCAGCATGGTATAAATACAAAACAAAAAATGAACGATTTTTTGGGGCGTTATTTTTTATCTAAAAATAATTCAATTTTTTAGTTTACTCACACTCGGACAATAATTGTAATTATTATAATAATTACACGAAACTGGATTATATGTATGAACAATTAAGAATATTGTGACATTGTAAATATCAGACATCCGATATAATCACCTTATTATGTCTCAGAGCGTCTTTCATTGCGAATTATTAGTTCTTTATGAACAGCGGTGCGGAAATTATAACACGTGCTATATTGCATAATTGATACCACGATTGAAGAGAAATAATTATCACATAATAGCAATGTTTTGTAAGTCTGCAAGATATTTAATTAATGAGAATTAATGCTACAACTTTCTCAGTCCTTTGAAATAATTCAATGATTCTGTATCTGAAGTAGTGCAGTTTTAATAAGCCATATTCTAAATAGGGCAATATAGAGTCCATCACAACACCATAGATGATGCATCTAAAGATAAGTCAGATAATATTATTTTTTGGATAAATTAAATACGACCATGAAGAGGGTACCTTTTGCGTTGTCAAACCAATATTTTTAAACTATTTTGAAGACGTTTTAAACATTAAAAGTAGTCATTGTTCAGTGATCTGATTGAGCTGTGTAATAATTATTGAATGCATTAATAGTTGATGAAACTTACTAGTAATCAATATTGCCATCATATTTACTAATAAAAAAACAACTGAATATTAAGTAGTGTTATTTGGCTTTACCACTATCATAAGATGGGCCATAAATGGATTATTCTGAAACAGGACATGAGCATGTAATGTAAATACAATGTCAACTTCAATTATTTCATTATCAACATCGCATCAATTTTTGAAATTATGTTGTGGTAGACTTTTCATCAAAGATGTCATTTTTATTTAGTTTTCAGTAATTTATTCAAGAATTACGCAATACTATTTTGTGTTAAACACGGTAAATAATTGAAATATTAAAGAATTTTATAACTTTAATTTTCTTTATTTTTACGAGACATTGCAACATTACAGAGTGATAATTTTAATTAGTTTTTCAGTTTGAGCGAAACACGATGGGCTCTTTTCATAAAAATATATAACTTACCGTCAAGTAGTTTTTCTTTTCATGGAAGTGGGGACATAACTTTGCACCTTTCCCCGACAATGAACAGGAGGGCTTCTCCGGAGGTATATCGCCCTTCTGCTCGCACGAGCGTGTCGCAAACATCGTAACTTCCCGCGCAGGGTCTCCGCGGGCGGGCCGGGGCGGGGCGGGGCGGAGGATAGCGTAGCGGCCCTGTTGGACGCAATCTGGGCCAGCGCGTCTCCTGTCGCCTGTCGTCTGTCGCCTGCTTCGCCGAGTCTCAGCGCCCGCTAGGCGCCTCACAGTTCCGCCCCCTCCTCACTGCCACCCACGTCACCCTCGCCCTCTCCCCGCCCCATTGCCGCCCATCGCGCCGTGCCGCTCTAACCAGATTAGTCTCGCTGCTCGGATCGCTGCGCCGCAGACGACTCCGCAGAGCGGCGGCGGCGGAGGTGGCAATCGCGGAGACGGTGCCGGAAACGGAGAAGGCGGTGAAGGCTGACGCTAGAGGTGGTGACGAAGGATGAGAATGTCCCTTGGACGACGAAGCAGGATGAGGATGTCTCTCGGACGACGAAGCAGGATAAGGATGTCCCTCGGACGACGAAGCAGGATGAGGATGTCTCTCGGACGACGAAGCAGGATGAGGATGTCCCTCGGACGTCGAAGCAGGATGATGTCCCTCGGACGACGAAGCAGGATGAGGATGTCCCTCGGACGACGAAGCAGGATGAGGATGTCCATTGGACGACGAAGCAGGATAAGAATGTGGGGTGAGGGTAGAAATGCTATTAGAAGGGTGGGTGAGATGACAAGATGTAAAAGTATAACATTACTGAGGAAATGGAAAAGCCGATAAGAATGGGACTTGGTGTGTATTGTGAGTTAGTCTAGTTGAACCGATCACGACATTGAAATGGGGAAATACTATGGCTTCATTGCTTTGGACGAATACATTTTGGTGTAGTTGTAGTAACATATTTGCGATGCAAATACTTTACGGACATGAAAGTAAACGCTATCTATGCTGCCAAATCAGGAACTAGTTGGTTGGAACTACAAAATTTGGAAAACCTCTTTTTCAAAGCGTGAATTTGTTTCGAATGAATAACAGCAAGGCCGCAATAAAACGATTAGAGGATTGGGTGGTGGTGGAATGGGGAGAAAAGTAGACAATAAATGGCTGGTTGATGTTGGAGTGATAGATCTCCAGTAGATGAGATAATGGCCGGATCGAAAGGGTTCGTGGTCAAGACGAGAATGCATTCTGCAAGATTTTTGATTTTTTTTCGTGTTTCCGGGCGCGTCAACTGCTTAGGTCATTAGTCCCGTGAGTGTAGTGCATGTTTTTTCTCGGGAGATGGCGGTGATCTTCCCCCGCTGGATGGCGAGATCCGGCGCCGACCGTCGGCTACTGGGGTTTCCCCCTAACCAGGACTCTCCCACCAACGGGGCACCGCCCCAGTCGGGACAAGCTCTAAGCTCCCGACCGGTCTCCCGGAATATGTGGTAGTATAGTGCATGTTAGTGTAAGTGTGTGTGTAACGGGAGAGGATAGGACAAGGATAAGGAAGGACAGATCGCGCGCGGTCCGTGGCCCGTTTGGTAGGGTACTGCTCCGGCATTCGCCTGGTGTTGATCGGAGAAACCACGGAAAACTACCGATCAGAGCAGCCGGCCGCTAGAATTCTCCTCCAGACAGCAGCTGAATTCGACCTAGCTGAAAAGCTAGTGTCGAAAATCCTGCCACCGTCAGGACTCGAACCTAGGACCTCCCGGTTAGAGGCGCTGCAGTGACATCAGTTGATGCACTGAGCTACCGCTACCGGTCATTCTGCAAGAGATGGGATAGGGTGAGGCTAGCAATGAGGTGAGAATGCGGTAAAGAAGTGAAGGATCCGAAATTTGTGGAATAAGAGAACGAGGAGGAACTGAGAAGGTTTCCCGAGGAGAGAGAGCGGTGGGAGGATAAGGGTGGTAGAGTTGAGAGGCGGAGAAAATGGTGACAAAGAGGGTGATGGCGGGGCGTGGGAAATGGAGGGCGAGGTTGGTGGAGAGGACGGTAGAAAAAGAGAGAGTGAGAACAAGGAGAGTAATGATGGAAAGAGTTTAATGGCGGGAAAATGGATACAACGGGGGAGAGTAATGGCGGGAAAAAGGCGATAGCGTAAAAGGGATTGAAGCTGGTGTGTGGGTAATGGTGGAAAAAGGGTGAAAACGAGGGGAAGGAAAAAGGGGTACGATGGCTGGGAGAGACCGGTTGCGCCGACCGTAAGGTTACGGGTGCAAGGGCAGGGGCGAGGCGAGGGAAAATCCACCACCAACTCACAGTGACAGTGGGGAGCGGGTGCAGCTGTTTGAGGGAGTTGAGCGGGGGGGGGGGAGGAGGAGTGGGTGGCAAGACGGCGGCGCGTGCGGGCGCCTGCCTTAATTCCGCGGCTGCTCAGCGACGCTCGTAGCGCAAATCAAAGAGCCCGTGCGGCGCGGCGGTCGGCAGTGGTGCGCGTCGTCTCCGCGCCGCCGCTCTTCGATCGCGCGCCTCGTTAATCAGCGGTCGCCATTGCGGCTTATTCGGCCCCTGCGCGCCGAAGGCCTTATGAACTGCTGCTCCTTTCGCAGCGCCCTCGCGCTTTTTTTGGTTTTGTTAACTTCTTGATACACCCTTAATGCGTTGGATTCAAAACTTTTCTTTCATCTCCCCTCGCCGTTAACTTAAATTGTATATCTTTCTCTCTACAACATTTACATAGTTTTGCTTGTAGTTAAAATGACGTTGCTGTAGTTCTACTTAGTAAGTTACTTACGATATTTCTGACGATGAAAATGAAGTAATTTAAACAGAAATCAATAACTTTTCAAAATTTAAAAGTTACGTACAACAAAATTGTTACTAGTGTATTTTCAGAAATAATGCATCTAAAAACTCCGTAATACATCTTTTCTTCATTGTAGCATGAAAAATTTTAACCATACGTTTTGCTTCACGAGATCAAAGGAGTGATGCGTCAATAGCTCTAATAACCTTTCTGAAATGCAAACTTTGAATACAAAAATCATAAAAAAATTACACGACGGACATTCAAGGAAAGCTCTCTTACCAGTGGATTCCACTCCTTTTCGATACATTAATTTCAAGTAAATGTTTTGAACCTGTCACATTTGGAGGGTATATTTCTTATTAAATTCCATGCAAAACTAATCCATTATATCTTTTGTAATAATTAAGATACATGAACCATTTTTGTACACTAGTCATTTAAAAATGGAATGTATGTATTCAATTTATTATTTAATTAATATTGCGCTATTTGTGCTTATTTAAACAATTAACTGCAACGTCAGAACAATTGACACCTCTGCTTGTTTAGGTACAGATTTTTCAGAAACTTTTTCTTACACAGACAAGAATTTTTTTTCATTATTTCTCAATGATGTTGAGTCTCTAAATTTTAAAAGTATAATAAATAAATGAATATTTAGATTGTAAATGAAGAATCAAAATACAGTTATGAATTTTTATATTTTTCCTTCTTTAATAATTTTTATTTTCCATAATTATAGAGTTAGGCATTCAAATACAAAATTCCCACATTGGCAGTAGTAAACTCCATATCTGAAAAACAAATCAACAACTTAGCTTACATACTTTAAAAATTATGAGTATCTAAATATGAAAAAAATTAACTTTCGGGAAAAGAGTAAAACCTCTAAACGTGCATTTATAGCATAACTAATGCATCCCAGGTTTATAATCCACACACTTTTCAGCTGCTTCATCCTCTCTCTTTCTCTTTTCAATATTTCTCTTCACTCTGGCCTCTTTGTACACATCTTGTCTGTGCTTTTCTGCTTCACGTACCCTTTGTTTGTCAATCAAACCTAATGCAATGTGCATGTTATTGCCAGGATACAACCCTAAATTTTCAAATACGTCAGATCTTCTAACAGTCCCATTATTGAAACATATCACAGCATCCATGACACCAAATTTTAATGTTTCCAAACCCACAAGTACATTTTTGGGAATTCTTTCCCAAATACAATTATTAAAGCTTTCATTTGAGTTTTGGGTTCTCCCATGAAGACACTTTTTTAGTAGGTTTGGATTTGACAAGTCTTTGTACACATGCTTTATGGCTTCCATTACAGCTTGTGGTAGACTGTGTTTCTGGTCATACGTAGTTCCTTCCACAAGTGCTTTTTGAAAAGCACACCATGAATCATTGCTTTTTGGGCACAACGCATGTTGAGGGTTGTCATTAGTGGACAATTTATGGAAGAACGTTGCCCAAACATCTCTTCTCATTTCTGTCACGTCTCTGGCATTGGCATTCCTTCCTATGGCTTCCCCATAATAATGCTGAAGCGATTTCATCTCAGCTTCAGTCAGTCTTCCCCGGCCTGTCAAACTTTTGCCATCATAAAGTTTTTTTCCTTTCATGTCTCTTACAAGCTTTCGCAACCTGTACCCCAATCTCTTCTGCACATGCCCCACACATTCCATTTTTTTCTACCTGCACATCACTTCCATACACTTTACTTTCTAATACATTTGAGTGTCCTTTTGAATCCCCATCCCCCAAATATTTGGTATAGCGCACCCCGTTGTGAAATTCCATAGACCTCTTGTACATTGAAAGCACACCTTCACTCTCCATTCCTCCACTGTAACCTTCATAATTTTTTTGTACAGTGATGATCAGTGTTCAATTTGCACTTCATGAAAAATTTGGATTTGCTTTCAAAATCTATCACCTTGCCATTATCTAAAGTAGTGGCTGTTACAACACCATTCAAAGATGAATGCCCCCGCTTCTGCCATGATGCATCAAAAGCCGCAGCAATATCTTTGTCACCATCATTTTCAGCCACTGCTTCCAATGCTGCACACTTCATACTGCTTTCTGTGACATTTTTCAACGATTCACTGATTGCAGTATAATAAGAAAGAAACCTCACTGGAGGAGGTGGCAGATTCATAACAGCACATAACCGCTTTCCGTCCCTTTGAGCCGCTTTCCGTCCCTTTCCAATACATTTCATGCCATAAGCAAGTCTTATATTAACTTCATACTTCTTTTTAGTTGTTTCCAAAGTCATAGCATACACAATTTCACCACAATTCTTGCACGGCAATGATATTTTAGAGGCCAAACCTCTTCTGCTACCAATATGTTCATCTAATTCAATTACATCAACACAATCACAATATCTGCACTTAGTGAATTGTTTTATCACTTCTGATTGTAGATTCAGATCGACAATTACAAAACCTTTACTGTCAGGGTTTAATTCAGCACTGGAACAACTGTCTTCACTA